>VDFB02074859.1:0-19411 GCA_007258455.2 Sequoia sempervirens | reverse complement strand
AAATTTGCAAATTCATCCATCTGAGGGGTCAAATTCAAGGGCGCCCCTAGACTACAAGGTTGCAGAAACTGAAATTTTGCAATCTCTGTGACATGCAACCACATTGTACCTTCAACTTCTGACTTCAATTGCCAAAGTTTTGCACTTCGGATGACCTCACTTGATAGCTCGTCAGAAAGCTGGACTAATTCTGAAGAGATTGAACATATCTGCAAGCACATGCAACTAAATCTGAATCTTCAAAAAGAAGGGCGCCCCTGGGCTACAGGGGCGCAGATCTACTTTCTGCATAATATCTTCATATGTTTCTGCCTTCGTAAACACTGTTTTGGCCACTAAATTCACCTTGTAGGAGTATAATTTTGTCGTGAAGCACTTCTCCATCATAACATGTCCTGCTTTGAGTCCTAGGTTTAGGTTTTGAGCTCCAGGTACTGACCAATTGTTGTTGATGACTGACACGACACTAACCAAACTCCATACTTGACTTGCCCAAAAACTGTATTTTGACATCATTTTAACAAGGTTGACTCTTTTAAGCAAAATGCCTTAATGAAGCAAAAAATTTGGTTTGGGTACAACACTTGGATTAATTTCTCTTTCATTTTGGAGAATTTTTCGAAAGCTTCTTGGTTTGTGGGTTTTGAAACCGTAGGGCACCAATTTTGGTAGTGAAACAAATCTACCCTAGCTGAATTGTGGAGGAAGTCACTAAGGCTTTGTACAAGAACGTATTACAAATCGGTGGGTCTCTTGCAGAGACCAAATTGGGAGAATCAATCATTTTCAATATTAAGTTTGTGAAAAGGGTTTGATATCAAAGTTGCAGATTGTGAAGCTTTTCCCCCAAAGCTTTGAAGCTGATTATTGTTACTGGCTACTGCTTGATTGAAGTATGGGCGCTTAGGGTCATTGAACAAATTGTCATTGTTGGGACGTCATACTTAGACTGGTGTTCCTTGTGTGGCTGAGTTCTTCCTTCTAGCATCTGGTCATGAGTTTCTTGCGGGGACATGTAGAGTCCAGAACATAGTGTGAAGGTAGAAGGGACACATTGTTGCTTGTCCCAAGCTTCCTGTTGGAGAGGGTGTGCCATACTTGACCTGGGCAATCCAAATATTTACCCAGAATTCATGTAGCTTCATCACATGAGCTTCTGTGCACCCAAAAAGGCAGATATGAGGGTCGTTTCATACCACAAGGGCTAGGCGACTGAGCTGGAGGTGTTTCGTTTCATTCTAGACGGTATCTAAGACTCCCCCTTGTTGGACGTGTTGTATTTCACTGGCAATATCCAACTTTCAGTTTGCTGTTAGCTATTCTCAAACCTGCGTGGTATTTCTAGGTTGGAAACAAACTCTAGTTATTGATGTTATTACATACTAGGGTCTGAAATATGTTTGTATTTGGTTATGCATAACTGAGAGGCATTCTGAGTTGTTAGTTGTCCCTGTTGAGTCTTTAATATGCTCAGAAATTATTGACAATACTATTGTTCCAGCTTGTTGTGTAAAGCCAGTAATGTATAAGAGGAGTTTTTCATTGGTTCTGAGTCTGGTTTGAATGCTAAGTCTGCATGTAAGTCACAGGAGACACTGTCACAGTCAATTTCATTGTTATCTAAGCATATTTCTGTTGTCCTTAGTCCAATCTGTTGTAATCACATTACCAATGAGTTCTGAAGCATATTCGCATTTGTAATATTCTGATATATATTTCAAGCATAATATTTTGCAAGAATCAGACTTAATTAAGGTCAAAAATATTATAGTTCATTTTGCCAATGTTGTTCTTCCCTATTCTGGGCTATGTCAATCTATCTTTCTCTATTCTTGGCTAAGTTTGATAAAATGCAATATCTATCAAACTGAAAAACAATCAAAAAATTCTATACCTCTGCGAAAGGAACTTTACATCCCCAAACTCCTTATCACTAGAATTGTTGGACTCAAACTCCACATGGTCAAGCTCCTCCATACTAATACCAACTAGCCCTATCTGCGTAGCATCCTCATCAATTTGTGTTGGCTCCTCCAGCTCTACATCCCATCGCGTTGCTAAACTCTCCTTGAACAAAAGTGTGTTGCAAGCAATGAAACGCAAGGCACTATGTACAACCACAAGCTCCTTTGCTCTCCTAGAGGTAAGTTTGTTCATCTTAAGAGCGTGGATGAAGCTATAAGTAGACATGTTCCTCTCAACAGCATAAGAACTAGAAACCTGAGATAGCAAATGAATGGCTAGAGATGTAGTCATACAATTCAGTCCATGCATAGTCCACCACAAAATTGGGTCCTCCTATGCCATAGTTCCCCTATCCATCTTACTCTCCTCAGAATAACTCCTAAGAGTGGCAATTATTTTCCACTCAGTACGAATTATGCTAGCCTATTCAGGATCATACATCTTTTGGATGGCCTTCTTGAACTCTTCCTTAACCTCAACATCCTATATGGGTGTAACTCTACTAGGCCTTTGCACATACCACTTGGGATTCAATGCATAGGCACCCATGTGCAAGGGAGTGTTGAGCTTCTCCCATCTCTGATGAATGATTGGCTGAATGTACTCATTGTAGAATGCTAATGTGGGGTCCTCTTGCACAACAGCCTTCACTTGGCCTAGAATAGAATCAATGCACTCATACACTTCTCCAAGGCAAGGTGCATTGGCATCCCCAGATCTAATGACTTGGAAAATTGGAGTAATAATGGAGACTATGTATTTTTAAGCACCCCAAAAAAAATACTCTTCACTATATCCTTCACTCTCTTCCCCTACTTTGTCTTGGACTCGGGCCATCGATTCCATTTTGTTGTCATAACCATTAGCTTCAATGCCTCTTGCAACTCAAGCACTATCTCCAAGAGATGAAATAGGATGCATATCTAGTCTTGACAAGTTTCAAGAATTCCTTCTTAGAGAAGGCCTTGAAGAGTGCATGTGAAGTGTGGTGGTTGCAGATAAACATCTACACATCTCTAGCATCATTGACCACTGAGTTGATCCAATCAATCTTTCCCATGTCCTTGAGTGCATTATTCATGGCATGCACACAACAAGGAGTCCACCAAACATGTCTATAAGCTGCCTCAATTAATTTACTTGCAGCTTTGCACACATGGGTCACATTTGTCACTACTTGGACGATGGACCACATTTTCTGGCCCAATCTCCTTGATAGCATCCTTGAGGATCTAAAACTGAAAATCAGCATCCATGTGATGCCCTGAACAATCAATTGCTTAAGAAAATATGGGCCCTCTAAACTTGTAACCACGATATTGATGAATATACAATGCCTAATGTTTGTCCACCCATCCATGACTATATTGCATCCACTTGCCACCCAATATTCATTCATTTTCTCCATTAACACATCTATCTTGGAATAGTTCTTATCCAAGATTGCGGTCCTCAATTTTGTCTCCACTCGTGGCACATATAATGGTCTTTCCCTTGCTACCATCGCCATCGCCTCCTTATAATAAGGAGATCAAGCCAGATGAAATGGAATGCCATTGGCAAAGAAGAATTTCATCTACATCATCCTTCATCTACACATTGAATAATTCAGCTATTGGGTTGGGAGCATCACTTGTCAACTTGTGTTTCCCCCTAGCCTCTCTACTACATGTGCCCACAAGTAGTGTAATGTCCCCTTTTTAGAGACTTATGAAATGACCTATGAATACCAATATTTCCATTAAAAAATTAAAATAGAATCGAAGTATACATCAATTTAATTTGTAATGCAACATTAAAACATTCCTTTATCCCTTTTTAATTATGGAAGACATGTAATTTTATATACCAGTTATTACTTGTTTGAGCAGATTAACAGATTTGTGGAACACTCCAAATTACTACTCCTTTGCTCCAACATTCCCAGGTGAAGAGGAAGTGAATATACATGAGAATGCCCTTAGTGATAACCTTCTCAACCCGAGAGCGGTCTACAACGCCTGCTGTAACGACCCTCTCGGCCCCCAGTAACAGACCGCAGCCTGACTACAGAGGGTGGCCTACCTTGAAGGTATCCTAGTCTCTGCATTCCTCAATGCCTATTCAATTCCCTACCCGTATGACTGAAGAGAAAGTACATAATTTGGTAGTGGATATTATAGTGCCAATTCTAATCTATTCATTTAAGATTAACCGAAATAGCTACAGCCACGTTATTTAAAGTAAATGCGTTATTCATTCCTTATTACTCATATTACATGCATTTTATACTTTCCTTAATACACTGTGCAAAATAATTACTGTATTCTTATTCTATTATGTTCTGTCACATTTCATCACAATAACCAGAAAGGTGCGAACCTAATACTGGAGCTTGGTCGTGCCTGTACATACCTGTTAGGGTCGTTCACACAATAGCCGTCCTTCCGCGACTAAGACAGGATACACCCGTAGCAGGAGAAGAGGCGATAGTCCTTCGTTATATCTCTTTCTTCATTCGTGTCCCTGCAACTGCAATCACCACGCCTTAAAAGGAGAGTGGAGAATCATCTCAAACAAAGGCGTCGCTTCTTCCTGAGCAGTCGCGACTCCAAAGAATACCGGTTGGAGAAATCCGTGAGTGCGTGCCCCTGGCGGATTGTGAGCGCCGCTTTGAGAAGGAAAAATGACGAACAAAGCTTTCTTTTAATTAATCGAGTCACTTTATAAAAGTTAGGATAAATGTATTAAAAGTCGGGCTAAAAGTATAATGTTTTTATTTTAAAGATTTTATTACCTTGTGACTTCGATTATTTTTAGTAAAGACGATTAAATCATCTATTAATTTATTATTAATAAATATTTCATTACATACCAATTATTTAGAAATAATTTGCAATAATATCTATATAAAAAATAAATTGCCAAGAATTGTATACTTATATAATTATTAATTAGACAAATATGACTACATCAAGGGAGGTTATGACAAGTAGAACCTAGCATACGTGTAACTTGCCTCTACAAAGTAGAAGTAGAACACTGTGAATGGCTCTGATGACCCCTTGGCCTATGAGACAAAGAAACAATTATAGGTGCAACTGCATTGTCTTCACCACCAACACCCCATAGCCTACATATCTCAACCCTAAATTTTAGGTTTTTCGCTGAGGCAACAAAATCACATATTTATCCACACCTTTTCCTCGGATATGAAGGAGGTGGGCATTAACTTCCGTAATGCTGCCCTGAAATTCAAGGCCACAAAAGTGGCACTTATACAACCTTGTGCCCCTATATGTCCCAAACTTGCTTTGTAATTTTGTTGCAAATTGTTTCAAAGGAGTCTTAGGAACAAAGGGACCCTTAGTAAAATTTACCAGTATTGTAGAGGAGCAATTCAAATTCATACTTGCAGCTGCACTCACCACATAATTGGTGGTTTGCGTTTCACCGTCATGTTCACCCCTCTTAGCCTCAACCTTGGGTTCATAATCGGATTCAATTTCACCTTGAACCTCAACCTCATCCTCACTCATGCCATGAGAACTCATTGTGACACTGCAATAAACAATATAAAATTTATAAGTTAGTAATTTTAATATTAAAACTCAAATTATGCATTCAACATAATGCAAAGGATTAAGACACAAAGATTTTCTTTTTGTCTTTCTTACTTTAGGTCACACGAAACATAGAAGCGAAGGATACAAAAATCAAAATATTTGTTTTTAATCTTTGTCAACTAAGGATCTCACTTTTGTTTTTCTCACTTTAGGTTTCAAGAAGCGCAAAAGTAGAGGATACACAAAAGTTTCATCCTAGTTTGCACTTGACAACAAATGTCTGTGTGGAACTTGGGATACAAGGCCCCCCTGCTAAAATAATTCTCGGCCCCTATCCCCCATGGGATACTGGGGACAGCCTCCCGGCCCCTTTTGCAAATTCATGGGGGACGTTTTTGAAATGGGGGGGACAGTCAAAGGGAAAAGGGGACGGCTGATTGTCTTCGGAATAGCCAAGGGACGCCTGAGCCGTCCCCCGACTGTCCCCCAGCCGTCCCCCACGTCAAAGCATGTTTTAAAAATAATATATATATATAATAGTTTTCAGTTTTTTGGTTTATGAGTTGTTCATTTAAATTATTTTCATATATCTTTCACAATATTTGGAACACTCACAAGATAAATATTTGATGCTCTATTAGAGATATATTAAAATAACAATATTTTATCCCAGAAGTGTGTAAACTTGAATTTATTTGCTTGTTGTTCACTAACAGGTTTTAGAGACAAAGACTTAGGATTTTGACCTTTTTAAACAGTTCTTCACAATTGGAAATAGGCTGAATATTAAGGCAATTTGATGCCCAAAACTCCTTGAGTGCAGCAATTGTCCCCACATTTAACTGCTCAATCCATATTAGACAATACACCAGCATTGAATTTACTTCCAGTAGTCCACACTCCCACCAAACTACAATAATTTTGCCTTCAGGCACCTCAGCTATTCATTATTGTTTTGTGCCAAGTAATCAATAACCTAGGTGAAACAATCTTCACTGTAATCACAAATGTTCGCCCAATTTGTGAGCTGGAAATAACCTTATGTAATTTGATATAAGTTTATAAATTATAACTTAGAGGTTGTATTATGATTCATGTATGTTAATTCTGAATTTTCAATTTGTATTGAGTATTGACAAAGAATGTTGAACACAGATATTATATGTGAAGGTTCTATGATGTTATATTATGAGTGCTTTATCCATGTTTTCATATGAATATTTAAAATTTCCCTATATATTTAAAATTTTCCCTATATTTTATATAGCTGTCCCCCGTCGTCCCCAAATTTGGCCTCAAAAATCGAAAACTTGGGGGGACTCGCCTCGTCGTCCCCTACCATCCCTGTCCCGAAAACTTGGGGTAACATTGCAAATTTCAAAATAAAAAAATTGAACATATACACTACTAAAAGTAATTACTAATTTGTAAAACAGTAAACTTAAATAAAAAAAATAGAAAATATGATAGCCTGCAGCCATGTCTATGAATATGATTTTTACATTTTTAATTTTTTTAATTTTCAAATTTCAATGTTATTATTGAATCTTGATGACAATTTGAACAATGAACATTAAACAGTGAATATGCACTTGCAGCCATGTCTATGAAATTATGAATAAAATTAAAATATGAATATGAAAATAATTAACAAAAAATTAAAAATTAAAAACAATCATAAAATCCTACCTTATGCTTGAAAAATCCTTGCAACTTGGTGTAGAATCCCTCTTCTTCCTCTTCTTCTTGCTACTCCTCAACCCTCTTGCATTTGCAACATTTCACTCTCACTCTCACTCCACTCTCACTCTTTTGCTCCTCCTCAACCAAGCTTTTGAAATGAGTTTGTGAGAATAAATGAGGATTTTTGGGTGTTTTATAGGGTTTGAGAGGCTTTGGTGGGGCCCATTGGTCATAAGGGTTTGGGCTCGGGCACTAGTTCCCAAAAAAATTATTATTTTTTATTTAAAACCTTTATCTATTTTTCGGCTAAGGTAGATGCCTGGGTGTCCCTCAGATGGTCGGGGAACTCTTGGGAGTCCCTCAAACATCCTAGGGACGTCTTGGCATCCCTGTTGTCCCAAAAGCATCCCGGAAGGCCCCAACGTAAGATTACAGCGGTGGCAGGGAACGGGCCGCTGCCCTAGAGACGCCCTTGTTAACACGAAGATCAGATTGACATGCACAAAATTTAATTCAAGAAATAACACAAGACACAACAGATACCCTAGGAAAACCCTCCTCTTGAGGGAGAAAAACCCAGCCAATAATATCTCTTATATTATTGAATCTTCAATAAGAATGATACACATACAATAGGCCAATAGAAAGGCCAGCACACAGCACCACAATCTGATGCAAATACAGAACTGAATGATATAATCTGCCAATACATATCTCAGCCTTCTACACAAATCTCAGACTGCTCTTGGATGAACTCGCATATGAAGAACTTCGAACTGTGAATGAACTGAAAAAATTCTAATGAATGAATGATGAACAATGAGCAACCAAATGAATATATATACAAATGTGAGAGAACAGACGCATCCCTTCAAAGCATCAAGTCGGCCAAGATAACAATAATTACAAGTTATTTAATGAAGCGCCTCTTCATTAAATTGTATCTCCTCATTAAATACATTATTTATCAAATGAAGTGTCCCTTCATAAAATCGCATAAAACAATTAAATAGCTTGAAGGCTAACATTTAATTGTTTTCTTCAAGCGATCTAGGCTGGAAGAAATCATACGAAGCTGCTATAAACATCAACACTCCCTCTCAGCTAGGGAGAGTACTTCCAGCTGCACAAGACATATCACCTCAACGTGATGTCTACCACATTGGCTACAACCAAATGTGGAAAAGAAGAATATCACCTCATCGTGAGATCAGATATCGCCTCAACACGATATCAACCATAATGGCTACAACCATGCTATGGTGTGTACAAGTGTTCATCACTTGCGTGATGTTGTCACCTCAACATGACTTTCACCATGGCTCTCCCAGAGGGTGAAACACAAGTACAAGATGTTGTCATGGAGTCACACACATGACATTCACCATGACTCTCTTAGAGGGTGGAAACAAGGGCTTTCACCTCAAATCTCAAAGAGAAATGCATTAACAAGGGCTTGCACCTCAAATCTCTCTCAAAGAGAAATGTATTAACAAGGGCGTGCACCTCAAATCTCTCTCAAAGATAAATGCATTAACAAGGGATTTCACCTCAAACTTCTGTCACAGAGAACTCATTAAATAGGCTCACTGATACTGAGACTCTTTCTCAATTAACGCTGGATTCTCCACCATACCAAGCTTATCTCGAAAGTACACAAACTTGATTCTGGAGAGAGGCTTGGTGAGAATGTCTGCCATCTGCTCATTAGTGCTGATATACCTCAACTGTATAGCCTTCTGTAGTACCATATCTCTAACATAGTGGTACTTGATCTCAACATGCTTGGTTTTGTCATGAAACACAGGATTGACAGAAAGCTTCACGCAACTCTGGTTATCACAATGAATGATAGTAGGCTCCATTGATTGTCCAAACAATCCTACAAGGAGCTTACGAAGCCATACTGCTTCCCAAGCTGCCATACAAGCTGCAATATACTTTGCCTTTGCTGTACTCAATGCTACAGATGATTGCTTCCTGCTGCACCGAGATATCATAGCAGAACCCAAACTGAAGCAACAACCAGAGGTGCTCTTTTGATCTGTTTCACACCTTGCCCAATTAGAATCAGTATAACCATGTAGCTCCAAGTTTGCATTTGGAGAGTATCTCAATCCATATCCAACTGTGCCATGCAAGTATCTCAGGATATATTTAGCTGCAACAAGATGTATTTGTCTCGGTTCACACATGAATTGACTGAGTGCACTCACAGCATAATAGATATCTGGTCTAGTGTTAACTAGATACATCAAGGACCTGATTAGCTGTCTGTACATAGTAGGATCCACCAAGTCTGAACTAGTTGCAACTTCCTTCAATTTATGTAGGTTGGTCTCCATAGGTATACATGGATTTGCAATCCATCATACCAAATCTCTTAAGTATATCAATGGTGTACTTCCCTTGACTTAGAATCATCTCATCTGGTTTCTGCCAGAGTTCTAATCCAAGGAAGTAATGCATGAGCCCAAGGTACTTCATCTCAAATTCAGAAGTCAACTCCTTCTTACACTCGAGAATTAGGTGATCTTCTCTAGTTAGAATCAAATCATCAATATATAAGACTAAAATTAATGCTTCACCATTGATTACCTTGAAGTAGAGATTAGAGTCAGCATCATTCTTCAAAAAGCCCAAACTTGACAAGTACCGATCAATCCTTTCGTACCATGCACGAGGAGCCTGCTTAAGACCATACAAGGCCTTCTTCAACTTGCAAACATGAGACTCCTTCCCATGAACCTCAAATCCATTAGGTTGCTCGATATAAACTTCTTCCTCGATCACACCATTGAGAAAAGCTGTCTTCACGTCCATTTGATGAATCTTCCATCCTCTAGATGCAACAATGGCAATGATGGTTCTGACAGAAGTATAGTGAGCAATAGGAACAAATGTTTCTTCATAATCAACTCACTCTTTCTGTGAAAACCCACGAGCCACGAATCTTGCCTTGTACTTCTCAATGCTCCTATTTGCAGTGTGCTTAATTTTGAAGAGCCATTTCGAAGATACCACAGATTTGCCCTCGGGTCTAGGAACAATGTCCCAAACATCATTCTTGAGAATTGATTGGTACTCCTCTGCCATAGCATCTCTCCAAACCTGTTGACTAGATGCTTCCTCAACATAGGTAGGCTCGGATTCAATAATCTGACTCATTAAGGCAACATAACTGGAGAACTTATGTGGCCTTTTACTTTCTCTGAATGTGCGTCTAGGAGCTGCAAAACTTTTAGCCTCTTGCATAGTACGCCTGGCCCATAGGGGTCTTTTTCTCCCAATTACAATGTCGGTAGGCCCATCAGTAGGTTCCAAGGGTTCAACAGGATCAATATCTTCTTTCGGTTTTGAAGTCTCCCTCTAAATCTTAGGAGTATGGTCAACTTCCATATCCTGATGTGACTCTTCATTATCGATCTCCATATGACTGCCCCTGGATCTCCTGAATACATCTTCCTCAAATGTGACATCTCTACTGATCTTGATCATCTTTTGTCCAGGGATGTATATTCCGTAGGCTTTTGATGTCTCGTTGTAGCCCACAAAGATTCCCTTCTTGCCAGAAGGCTCCAACTTAGTTCTCTTCTCTTTTGGAACATGAACATAGACAGGACATCCAAAGATCCTCAAATGACTAACCTCGGGTTTCTTCCCTGTAAAGGCTTCTTCCGGAGTCCTTCTGAGGGCTTCTATTTTGAACATATACAACAGTCCTAGAAGCTTCTGCCCATAAGAAGGTTTGTAGATCCTGGTTATGGATCATGGCTTTTGCTGCTTCCACGATCGTCTTGTTGTTTCTCTCTGCAACACCATTCCCTTGAGGATTATAGGGGACATAAAACTCCCTCTTAATCCCTGCATCAATACAAAAATCCCTAAAGCTGCTAGAGGTGTATTCTCCACCATTATCTGATCTGAGGACCTTGATTCTTTTACCAGAAAGATTCTCTACCAAGGCTTTGAACTCCTTAAACCTTCCTAACACTTCCTCAGACTCTTTAGTTTTCAAAAAATAAATCCAAGTCTTTCTAGAGTGGTCATCAATAAACATAACATAATACAAAAATCCACTCGAAGACGAAACAGACATAGGTCCACATAAATCAGAATGAATAAGGTCTAAAATGCACTTAGATCTATTTTCTCTACTATGGAAAGAAGCTTTTATATTCTTACCTAATGCACAACCTTTGCAAGTTCCTTCATGCTCCTGATAGAACTTAGGAAGACCCGTCACCATCTTCTCCATGATAGGTAAGGCTCGGAAGTGAAGGTGAGCCAATCTTCGATGCCAAAGATCACATAAACTTGAAGAATCATGAACTAATGCCTGCAGTGGACGCATACAAAGTTTGTAGAGACTTTCATGTCTAACTCCAATTACTTGAGCATCCTTGCAGCTGGAATTTTCCATCCACACAAGTACTTTGCCTCTGGAGAAGGCAACTTGATATCCTTTATCTTCTAGGGCTGAAATTGAAATGAGATTGTGCTTGATTCCTGGAACATAAAGAACATTGCTCAACTGAAGTGTGATGCCGGAATCCAAATGAAGAGTAGAAGTCCCAATTCCTTTCACAGAGTAGCTTGCATCATCTTCAATAATGATTTGTTCGGATGAATCTCTCTCCACCAAGCTTGATAAGTGCTCCTTAAAACTGGTGATGTGTCGAGAAGCACCACTGTCGATCAGCCAAGTGCTGGTGTCAGTAGGTACACTACTTGACAATGCCGAGTGGAACAAATATTCACATGAATCCTTATGCGGAGAAGCATCATCAACATTTGCAACAATGGCTTGCTGCTTAGGTCTAGTTGGAAAATTCTTAGCAAGGTGGCCAAACTTATCACACCTGTTACTGGACCATGGCCCTCTTTTTCCTCGGAAGGGGAGCACCATCATTTCCTTTATCTTGATTCCTCTTGAAGAACTCCTTCTTCCATCTTTCCCTTCTCTTCAAAGCTTAGAGGCAAGAACATGAATATCTTCACATCTAACTTTGACCAATGCCTCTAGCCACCAATCTTGACTCTTCTTTTGAATGCACCAGCCCCTCAAGTGATCGAACTTTAGAAGTTTGATCTTGCACTAATTCCTTTGAATATAGACTCCCATGATAATGGAAGACCATTGAGAGTAAGCATCATTAGATCTTTATCATCAACCACATGACCAATTGTAGAGAGCTGACTATTCCCCATAGTGTAATTAATATTTAATTACGCTTGCATAAGTTTACTTAGGCATTATTTATTTCCTAGGATATAGGATCTTATCTTTATCTTTCGAGCTATCTTGTTGCTCAAGATAAGATTAGGCATTCTCATCTTTGCTTATATAAAGCAAATAATCTCTTGTAATTAATTGAATTCTCGAATAATTAATGTTGCACATCTTTTTGCAATGGCTTCTGCTTTTTTGTTTTTCTCTTCTGTGGAAGGTTATTCTGGCTTGCAAGGTTATTCTGGCTTGCAAATCTGATCATGGGTTTCTAACATGGTATCAGAGCCTTGATTTGCAGCCCCTTCTCAGATTTTTTGAGAAAATCATTGCAGGGTTCGTTCGGGATTCCTCAAGGGTATCATGCCTTGAGATCATTCATGCGGCATTTTTGGATCAGATCGGGCCTCACCATTGGATTCAGAGCGCTGGAAAAAGTCAGGATTGACTTTTATTTTGCAGATTTTGGCCATCATTTGCCAGATCTGTGAGGGTTTCAGTCTGGGAGTTTTTTTTGCAAGATCTGGGGGCAGCCGAATTTTTAGAGCACTTTGGGCTTAAACGGACACCGCCATTGCGTTCGCAGCGGCCAAAAACCCTAAGATCGCCCTTCGTTTCGTCGAATTTTGAGAAGTTGGTTCGGAAAGCAAATTTTTTTTGCCAGGGAGGCCGTACGGCCTCCCCAGCAAGCTCCCCGAGGCACATTTTTCGAAAAAAATTCAAAAAAAAATTAAAATTGATTAGGCGCCAAGAGCCAGGCAAGTGCGCAAGCGGCCACCGCCAAGGCTTCACCCAAATGGGCCACCAGAGCAGCGGGCCACCGGCGGGCGCCTCAAAGGTAATCGGCCTCATTCCTACCACCAAGGCCAAGGCAGAGGTCGGTCCTATAGGGACCGGAAGGCGCGCCCAGCCCCCGCCTCTCCTCGGCCCTGTGCCTCTACAAAAGCCGGTGGTCGTGAGAACTGTGGCCCGGGCCTACCGGACTGCAGCCCCCGGTCGTGGGCAGACAGACTGTGGGCCTATTTTTTTAGCCCCCGGGCGCCCTGTAGCCCTTATTGGGCATTTTGGAGCACTTTTCACCAAATCGGGCGTATCTTTTGCATACGATCTCCGTTTTTCACAAGCGAGATACCGTTGGAAAGCTGATTCCGACGCCGATCCATTGGTGCTGGTTTTTTTATCAGATTCTGCTCCAGATTTATTTTGCAGGCCTTTGAACTCAGATCTTGTGTTTTTCACTCCGGAGGGCATATCTTTTGACTTAGTAATCTGTTTTTCGTCATTCTTGCGGCGTTGGAAAGCTGATTCAGTCCTCTACACAGATCTGAGGTCTATTTTAATTTTCTATTTATGAATTTTCAGTATTCTCTCCTTTTACAATCGTCGAGTTATTGTAATAAACGAACTATGATAAAGTTCCATTCAGGGGGTTTCATGCATAATAATCTGATTAGAGTGTTGTTTTTCACTTTGATCCCATATTTCATTTTGTTTTGATGGCAACTCGTATGGGTTATCTGGTCTCTTAGTTTCTTTTGGCCACATTTCTTGTCTTGCTTGACACATGTCGGATTCATTGGTTCACACTTCAGATTGAGAGCCTATGGTTAATGATCCACATTGGATCCATCTCAATTTGAGGGCCATGTTTTTGTGGTTATTGTTCCAGAGTCTATTTTTGGTACTCCTTCCCATGGAAGAGTTTCAGTCATAGTTTGGCATCGACATCGAGATACATGGTTTCCAGATTATGTCATCATCTCATCTCTTATTGCTTCACAGATTCCAGAGTTGTTCCAGTTTGGAGTTTTCGAGTGTTCCATGGCATCGAGTCTTCTGTTGCTTTATCATGATTCCTTGAGTCAATCAGTGGCTCTCATCCGGTTTCAGTAGTATACAGAAGAATATTTCCTTGCTTGCCTATATCAAGTTCCAGTGTTACTCCACAAAGTTCTTCCAGTGATTCTTCGCAGCAGTTCATCTCACTGAGGGGGGTTTCTCTCTCTTTACATTTGTACATGAGTACCTCATCAGGCCTTGTTGCCGGGACTCATATTTGCATAATAATCTACTTCTCCCTAAGTTGCACTTATGGGGGGTGTTAGTGTAATTAATATTTAATTACGCTTGCATAAGTTTACTTAGGCATTATTTATTTCCTAGGATATAGGATCTTATCTTTATCTTTCGAGCTATCTTGTTGCTCAAGATAAGATTAGGCATTCTCATCTTTGCTTATATAAAGCAAATAATCTCTTGTAATTAATTGAATTCTCGAATAATTAATGTTGCACATCTTTTTGCAATGGCTTCTGCTTTTTTGATTTTCTCTTCTGTGGAAGGTTATTCTGGCTTGCAAATCTGATCATGGGTTTCTAACACCGGCCAACTCCGAGATCCTCATGAAGTAGGCAATCATTGTTTCTCCTTTTGCCATCTTCACATGGTGTAGTTGTTGTTTCAGTGCAAGAGCTCGGCTGGTGTTGTTGATTTCATACATCTCCTCTAATGTCTTGAACATCTCCCATGCAGTTGTCAACTTGGAGACAATCGGAACAATATGGTCTTTGACGGAATCAACCAACAACTTCTTCGCCTTGATGTCTTTTTTCCTCCATTGCAACTTCTCTTCTTCCTCTTTTGGTTCGGGAACTTTGGTCTCCGCAAACTCAGCCAAGTCATTCTCTTCCAATGTGAGCATGATCCTAAACCTCCATGATGTATAGTTGGATGCTCCCTCGAGACTATCCTCGATTTTCGATCCGTTCACCATCTTGATTGAGGTAGAGATAGACAAAAAATTATGACGAAGAGAATAGAGTATCGCTGTAGTATCAAATCTGATCACGATCTCCTCAAACCCACTCTGATACCATGTTAAATTTAAAGATCAGATATACATGCACAAAATTCAATTCAAAAATAACTCAAGACACAGCAGATACCCTGGGAAAACCCTCCTCTTGAGGGAGAAAAACCCAGCCAATAATATCTCTTATATTATTGAATCTTTAATAAGAATGATACACATACAATAGGCCAATAGAAAGGCCAGCACACAGCACCACAATCTGATGCAAATACAGAACTGAATGATACAATTCGCCAATAGATATCTCAGCCTTCCACACAAATCTCAGACTGCTCTTGGATGAACTCGCATATGAAGAACTTCGAACTGTGAATGAACTGGAAAAATGCTAATGAATGAATGATAAACAATGAGCAACCAAACGAATATATACACAAATGTGAGAGAACAGACGCATCAAGTCGGCCAAGATAACAATAATTACAAGTTATTTAATGAAGCACCTCTTCATTAAATTGTATCTCTTCATTAAATACATTATTTATTGACTGAAGTGTCCCTTTAGAAAATCGCATAAAACAATTAAATAGCTGAAGGCTAACATTTAATTGTTTTCTTCAAGCGATCTAGGCTGGAAGAAATCGTACGAAGCTGCTATAAACATCAATAGGAAGTTGGAGCATCTACATATTTTTTTCTATATAGAGAATAAAAGCAGGTTCCTTAGCAACTTAGGCCCAAATTAAAACACATTTTCTTCAGGGGGAGCCTGAACTTCTATTAATACATATAAATGCTCAATTACTTGAGAAATGTAAAATAGACAATAATTTAGGAGATCATCTATATTCTCTCTCACCATGTCTAGCCACTTCATGGCCTTAACATTTGAAATACCCATTGCATTCTTGACAAGGAGTTTCTCACCCATAAAGGCTTCTCTTGTCTACTATTGTCACTATGTTTGTACTTGGATTGAGGGACTAAGGGCTTTCCAAATGCACATGTTTTTGTAATGCAAGAGGATTTTGAATCATGGACCATTTTAAGGTTTTCATATTTCTATTTAAGGCTATACCTTTCCTAAACCATTTTTCCCTATCAAGTGGCTAGGATGCTAATTGAAGCATATGCTTTTCTCACATGTGATATTGTTGCTTGTTATTGTACTTGATGATTTATGAATGAATATTGAGTGTTGTTATTTACATCCTATGATTGGAAGAAAGTAGGGAAAAAGAAGATGACAAGTGCATAGGCAGGTATGAGTACTATAAAGTCGAGGGAGATATAGGGACCTCTACTTCTTCCAATGGGCCACAAATATGGGATTAGGCAATGTAGGTAGTTGTTGTTTCATTTTTTTTGCTCCACATAACATTGCTAGTGTGCAACATTCATTTGAAGGTACTACATGGAATAGGGATTTGTAGCATGAGGCCAAGTTTGCATGTGCCAATTTTTGTATTACAACAATATTCCATTTATTGTTGCATTGACTCCTTATTAGGAATAGTTGGTCATCGCATTGACCTTGGCAAGCAGAGGGGTCAAGGCACCAAGTTGTTATGAGTTGAGTCGGCCATTATTGTAGGGTGTGATCAATAAGACAAATTTGCCAGTAGATGAACAAAAAACAATTTGGAAAAAGTAGGGCTGCACCATTTTATTCAGAGGTGGATGGATGATAGGAATTGCATCTTAATAAATTTTCTTGTGGCTTTAAGAGGACAATTAGTGTTATTGAAGTAGGTTGATGCCTCTAATGAAGTAAAAAATGTCAAGAACTTGTGCAATTTGCTAGATGAGGCTGTGAGAGAGGTGAGGTTGGAGAACATTGTCTAAATAGTGATGGATAATGTAGTTGTGTATAATGAAAATTATAACATAGAATGATTACCAAGATATTCAGTATTAAACAAGGAGCGAAAGTCTCCTTAAATAAGAGTTACAAAAGATTTATCTGTAAAGGATAAGAGCGACAACTAATGAAGCAAAAGGATAAGAACTTAACTAAAAGAATAAAAGAATATTCCTAAAGTCTATCCTAAAGATAAATTAACCTTTAAATACTAAATATTACAATATTACTTTAATACCGTCCCTTAATGGTTAATCTACTAAATATACCAAGCTTATCCTAAATTTTGACAAATTTGTTAAGGACACAAAGACTTGGTACAAATGTCTATCCTCAAAAGGACAATACTATAACATTATCGATCCATCTTCTACAAGTTTTCTGATGAAATAACAATGAAGCTCCACATGTTTGGTACGCTCGTGGAAGATTGGATTCTTCGCAAGCTTTAGCACTCCTTGATTGTCACAATACAAGGGTGAAGGCCTCGCTTGAGACATGTGCATATTTAAAAGAATCCTTTGAAGCCATACTGTTTCACATGTTGCTTTTACTATTCCTTGATACTCTACTTCTGTTGAGGGAAGAGCTATTACATGCTGCTTCTTGTTGGTCCATGTGACTACACCAATGCCAAGGATAAAAACATATCTAGAAGTGGATTTTTTTGTCATCTACAAAACTTTCCCAATCTGAATCTGTGAACCCAATGAATCAAGGATACAGAATGCCAAAGTCAAGAGTCCCTTTCACATATTTTAGCATCTTCTTTGTTGCAACCAAATGTTCTGTCTTTGGGGTTGTCATGAATATGGAGATGAAATTCACAACAAAGCTCAAACCAAGTCTAGTGGCTGTAAGATAAATAAGGCTGCCCACTAGTTTTGAATGCTAACTCACTTATTAGCTTTGAGTTTGTTTTGGTTGATAGCTTCAATCGTTTCTCCATAGGTGTAGATGAGATTTTGCAATCTATCATTTGAAACTTGTCGAGCAAATTCTTGGCACAGTTGGACTGAGAAATAAAAATACTACCACCTATTTGTCAAACTTCTACACTTAGATAGTAATGTAGGAGGCCTAAATCAGTCATGTCAAAACTTTACTCAAATTACATTTGATTTGTTCAATCAAACGTACCTCACTACCTATAATGATGTTATCATCTACATAAATGACTAGTAGAATGATCTCATTGCCTATGCTTTTGACGTACATATTTGGATTCAAAGGACGTCTCTGGGATGTCTATTCAACCAAATACCTATCAATTTTAATGTACCATGCCTTGGGTGCCTGCTTTAGGCCATATAGAGCTTTCCTCAATCTACATACTTGACGCTTCTTTCTTTCAACCAAAAAACCCTGAGATTGAGACATGTACACTTCTTCCTCCAAATTTCCATTGAGGAAGGCACTTTTTACATCCATTTGATGGACTTTCCAACCAAAATTTGTTTCCATGGCCAAAAGTAAATGGATGGTGCTCATCCTTGCTATAGGAGCAAAGATCTCATAGTCAATACCTTCTCTTTGTGAGAACCCTTTTACGCCGAAATGTGCTTTGTATTTGTCAAGTGTACCATCAATTTTGTACTTGACTTTGTACACCCATTTGCAGCCAATGGGTTTCTTCCTTGGTGGAAGATCTGAAAGATCCCAAGTCTTATTTTCATAAGGCTTATGTTCGGTTTCCATGGCCTCTTCCCATTTAGGTTTCGCTTTTGCCTCTACAAATTCCTGAGGCTCATAAACTCCATAAAGATTGGCCATAAGAGAAAAGTTAATTGTGTTTTTGCTCTTGCCTCTTGATGATTTGAGCTCAATCATTTCATCATCTTGAACATCTCAAATGGTGCTTTCCCACCACTTTGGTATCTTCCTTGAAGTCTCTTCTACTAAACCAGTGTTGTCATGATGACTTGGGCTTCTTGATTCTATGTCATTTGGATGTTGATCCAAGTTATCATTAAGAATTTTTTTGATACTATTAACTTCGTAGGAGACTCTCCATTCTCAGAATCCTCTCCCCTTTTAGGTGAAGCTTCATGAAGTACTTGAATCCTCAACCACAACATGCCTTACTTCGGTAATTTTAAACTCTGGAGAGAGTAGAAAGGGCCCGGTTTCCTCATCAATTACAACATCTCTACTGAAAGTCAAGTGGTCAGTGTCCACATCAATCAACTGGTAGGCTTTATGATTGTCATTGTACCCTATAAGCATTAATTTCTTACTCTTAGGGTCTAACTTATTTCTCTTTTCATCTAGAATCTAGGCATATGCTAGATACAAAGACCTTAAAATGACTCACT
>VDFB02074858.1:0-20336 GCA_007258455.2 Sequoia sempervirens | reverse complement strand
ACTTTGAGATGAGGAGTTGGGGATGGCTACTTTGAGACGAGTCCTTGGAGAAATTTTGAAATGAGAGACTTGGATATGGTTGGCTTGGTTGGGGTGGTAGAAATGGATGAGGGATTATGGATTGGTGGACTAGGGTTAGATGTAGGACTGGGAGTAGATGGAGGACTAGGATTGGATGGAGGGTTAAGGTAAGGATATTGGAATGGTGAATTAGGATAGGAGGACATGGACTATGGATTAGGACAAGAGGATACAGGTGGTGTAGTGGGACAAGAGGATGTGGGTGATGGATTATAATAAGGGTATTGGGATGTTGGATTAGGATGAGTAGACATGGATGTATGATTAAGGTAAAAGGATGTGGATGTAGGATTAGTATGGGAAGACTGGGAAAGAGGATTAGGATAGGGGAACATGGATGGGAGATGGTAATAAGGGTATTGGGATGGTAGATTAGGATAAGAAGATGCGGGTAGCAAATAAGAGGATGATGTAGATGGGGACAAGGAAGATACTGGATATCCTTCATCAAATGTAGCATAAGGAGCATGATTAGGAATGGATGAAGACATAGCAGGATAACTCAGAGGAGCAAGTGGAGAAAGCTTACTAGTGATGACAACGTCAAGGGGATCTATGTCGTATACCTCTTGATCAACAAGACTTTCATTATTTTCATTGACATAATTAGGGTTTCCCTTGACTACTATTGATGGAGGATAAGGATTCATGATGGTGAAAGGATAAAGAGAATGGATCAAATATTTTGGATGGGAACAGACTAAAGCTCAAATTGAGATTCAAGTCAAGCTCAGATCAAGACTGGATTAAAGCTCAGACTAGGATGATTGGATGATGCAATGGGATTGATTTTGATGATCAAATTTGATTACGACATCTAATCTGCTTCAAGATGGAAGCAGATTGATTAGTTCGAAGGTGATTGGATAGGGATGTGATTGGATTGGATTAGATTGGATTGATGATTGATAAGATCGAATGGTGGATCAAATAGGATGACGAGAGGGATTGGAAAACCCCGTTCAAAGATTACCCTAGGTGACTTAGGATATTGATTGATCAGATTAAAGGATAAATGGATGACTACGACACTGAATCCACCTTGATATTGAAAGTGAATTGATTGGTCCAAGGATGATGATTAAATTAGGATAGATGAAAATCCTAAGAAAATGTTGATGATGATGATCAAATTCAAACACCTAGGTCAATTCAGATAATAAATTTTGAAATGATGTTCAAGGGATGTGGATGGGGAAAATGATTGATTGCATCGGGTAGATGGATGATAGGAGCAGGTGATTAGATTAGGGAAATAGATGATTGGATTGGGGAAATAGATAATTAGAATGGAAGAACGAATACTCAAAAAGGGTGATTGATTCTCAGAACGAGGGAATGTATGCTCGAAAGGAATCAAGGATTACTCAGAATGAGTAAATGATTGCTCAGAATGGATGAAAAATTATCAAAACGAGGAGATGAGAGATCAAAATGGATGAATGATTCTCGGAACGAGAAGAGGAAGGCTCATAATGGATGGACGAGTACTCAAAATAGATGAATGACTCTCGAAATGAGAAGAGGAAGGGTCAAAACGGATGGACGAGTACTTGGAATAGATGAATGACTTCATAATGAGAAGAGGAAGGCTTAGAATGGATGGACGAGTTCTCAAAACGGATGAAAGACTCTCAGAACGAGAAGATGAAGGCTCAGAACGGGTAAACGTTTACTCAGAACGAGTGAATGGATGACGGTATGGGAGAATGTTTACGTGGAACAAGTGAACGCGTGAACGAGATGGATGGACAAGTATTTAGAATGGATGAATGATTCTCGAAACAAGAAGACGAAGGCTCAAACGAGTAAACATTTACTTAGAACAAGTGAATGGATGAATGGGATGGGTGAACGTTTACTCAGAACGAGTGAACGGGATGGATGAACAAGCATTTAGAATGGATGAATGACTCTTGGAACGAGATGACAAAGTCTCAGAATGGGTAAATGTTTACCCAAAATGAGTGAACAAATGATTGGAATGGATGAACAACTCTTAGAATAGAGAAATGAAGGCTCATAATGGGTGAACGTTTACTCAAAATGAATGAATGGGTGAATGGGATGGGTAAATGTTTGCTCAAAATAAGTGAATGGATGATCAGAATGGATGAAGAATTCCAAGATTGAGGAGAGGAGTACTCGAAACAAGTGAATGAGTGATCAAAACGAAGGAACGAGTACTCATAACAGATGAATGACTCTCAGAACGAGAAGAGGAAGGCTCAAACGAGTACTTAGAATGGATGAATGACTCTCAAAACAAGAAGAGGAAGGCTCAAAATGGATGGATGAGTACTCAGAATGAGGAGATGAGTGCTCAAAACAAGTGAATGAGTGCTTAGAATAGATAAACGACTCTCAGAATGAGAAGACAAAGGCTCAGAATGGATGGACAAGTACTCGGAACGAGGAGATGAGTACTTGGAAGAAGTGAACAAGTTCTTAGAATGGATGAAAAACTCTTGGAATGAGAAGAAAAAGGCTCAAAATGGATGAATGACTCTTGAAACGAGAAGAGGAAGGCTCATAACAGATGGACGAGTACTTGAAATGAGTAAACGATTGATCAGAACAGATGACAGATTGACTAAATGGAGGAAGAGATTAGCTAAGAAAAAAGAAAATTCACCCAAATTGATTGGGAACTCACTCAAAATGGTGGTAATAGGCAAGAACAATTGAGAACGACTGATGAAACGACCAAAACAACAAGCAAAAATGCCTGTTTCAGGGTCCCAGAGACTTGTCTTGGGCCAGGTCCGCCCCCATTAAGGAAAGTCTACCCCTACTAGGGCAGGTCTGCCTATCCTCAAGAGAACAGACAAAAACGACCAAAAATGACAAGGAACAGTTGACAAAATGACTGAAATAACAAATAAAAACACATGTTTCAGGGTCCCAAAGACTTGTCTTGGGGAAGGTCCACCCCTGTTAGAGAAAGTCTGCCCCTACTAGGGTAGGTTTACCTATCCTCAAGAGAACGGATAAAAACAATCAAAAATGACAAGGAAGAGCTGCTAAAACGACTGAAATAATAAGCAAAAATGCCCGTTTTAGGGTCCCGGAGACCTGTCTTAGGGAAAGTCCACCCCTACTAGGGCAGGTCCACTTGTCCTCAAGAGAACGAACAAAAACAACTAAAAATGATAAGGAACAACTCACAAAATGACCAAAATAATAAGCAAAAATGCCCGTTTTAGGGTCCCAAATATTTGTCTTTGGGCAGGTCCATCCTTGTTAGGGCAAGTCCACCCCTATTAGGGGAGGTCCACCTATCGTAAGGAGAACATATGAGAATGACGAAAAATGATAAGAAAGGAATGACAAAATGACGGAAATAGAGAGAAAAAACACTTGTTCTAGGGTCCAAGAGACTTGTCTTAGGGAAATTCTGCCCCTACTAGGGTAGGTCCACCTATCATGAGGAGAATGGACATGAAGGATGAAAAATGACAAAAAATGAGTGATAAAATGACTGAAACAACAAGAAAAAACACTTGTTTTAGGGTCCCGAAGACTTGTCTTGGGGCAGGTCCACCCATGAAAAGGTCAGGTCCGCCCCTGGACAAGGTTAGGTCCACCCCTCGACAAGGTCAAATTTGCCCCTAGAGGTCAAAACTGCCCTTGGAGGTCAAATTCGCCCCTAGATGGGAAAGAGGCTGAAACAAGGCTAGTTCAAAGGGTAGGTCCACCCCTGGCTGAGGTCAAATCCGCCCCTGGAGGGAAAATCCACTCCTGGAGGTCAAATCTGCCCCTGGACAAGGTCAAATCCACCCCTAGAGGGGAAATCCACCTTTGGAGGTCAAATCTGCCCCTGGATGGATCTAAAATTAGTTTTTGGAAAAAAAACTAAGGAAAAGGACCCAAAACACAACAAACAGTAATTAGGGGATAAGGCTGACTCAACTGAACAGAGAATTACTAGTTTTGCACAAGGAAAATAGTTCAAGCAACACGATCCTAAGATTAGTATAATGGGTATGGCCAACAAAGTCCTCTATTCTAGGATAAACATGGTTGCTAGGGATTCCTTGGTATACACCCAATATGTGAGGCCCAAACCGTGAACACCAACCCGCCATAAGCGTGAGTCAGGAACCTTAGTGAGATACTAAAGGCTCAAACCAACTCTTCATGTCATCCCGACGCTTCACCAATAACGACATGGCTAGATTGGGGTACAACTTTCGCTCTCCCCCCTTTATATACCCCGCCAGTATGCGTGGTTCGAATTGTCCCTTAGAGTGATGAAATCCCCAAGCAGGTCTCGCTAAGAAAAGAAAAAGGGGTGACTCAAAAGGACTTGGTAAGCTACGATTTCTCGTCACCCAGGATCGCCAAATGGTGCAAGGGATTGAATACGTCAATAGCCTACCAAAAGCATGGCACACAAAGAATATTTGACCTCTCGTAGTTAATCTATGTGCCTAAATTAGTGAAAAATGATAAACAAATGACTGATAAATTTTTTGAACAGATAGCCCTGCAAGAAACTTGTTAGAACTTTTTGTTTGCCATTTTCCACCAAACATTGATCAAATGCTTACACAGACACCAACAACACACATCAGGAGGTCAAAAACACTCAAAACGACATAAAACGATGCTTAAAATGCAATTTTTACCTTATGGAAAATGTTGTTTTGGTCAAATATGCCCCTGAAGGTCAAATTCGCCCCTAGAAAAGGCCAAGTTTTCCTCTATGAGAAAACTAAAAATCTGCTGTTTCTGGGCTCTGTGGAGGTCAAGTCCACCCCTGGATGGGTCAAGTTTTCTCCTGGAGGTCAGGTCCACCCCTGGTCAAGGTCAAATCTACCCCTGGATGGAAAACAGGTTGAAATAGGGTTGGTTCAGGGGATAGGTCCGCCCCTAAACAAGGTCCGGTCTGCCCCTGCAAGGTTAGGTCTGCCCTTGGAGGCCAGGTCCACCCCTCTGGTAGGTTGGGTTTGCCCCTCTACAACCTGCACCTACAAACAGTGAAAAAATAGAAAATGTGAAAGTACCAGACTTGTCTAAGGGTCCCACTGGGCATGCCAAAAATGTGATCAGGTGAAAATATTGTTCCAATAACAAGCAGGAACAAAAGAAATGTAAGAAACAATGAAAACACCTAACACCTCAAGATTGGGAAAAACGTTGAACTTAAACAAAGAAGATGGAATGAAATAATTATAACTTGTCAAGTTATCCCTTGGTTGGCCCTTCAATCTTTGATGTTGTGTATGCTCCTCTTGATGGAAAAAGATGTGAGATGGGATGCAAATATGGTTGAAAGTAGATGAATATGAGATGCAAATGCTATGGTGAAGGAAAAGTGTGAAAATTGGCTAAGTATGGCTCAAATATCAAATTGGAAAGAGTTTGGCTATGAAATTCTAAGTTGTTCAAATGAATAAGAGAGCGGGGTATTTATAGAGAATTCTGAATTCTCTAGAGAAATGAATGGCTAGGATTGAGCCACCATGGCCAAGATGTAGGGCTATGGTGAGTTGAGGACTCACAATCCCTCACATCTTGCCACGTGGAGGGTGAAGTGGCCTAGGATGGGATGAGATGGAAGGAGGGTACATGATGTGGAAGAAGGACAAGTACTTTAAAAGTACATTGGGAGAATAAAAGTGAATTTAAAATTCACATGCTTGTGGAATATCCAGTGGATAAAAGAAGGTTCCAAAAGGGAGGTAAAAAGTACCTTGAATAAAACAAGGTATTTAAAAAGGTAAGTGCTCATACACATGTGACTTGATGTGACAAGTCAGATCATATGGAAAAGAGCCCACATGTAACTTGATGTGACCATTCAAAGATCACATGGGGAAGATTCCACATGTGACTTGATGTGACAAGTCAAAGATCACATGGGGAAGAGAAAAAAGAATTTAATATTCCTTGGAAGGATAAAAAGAATTAAAAATTCCTTGGGAGGTTGATTAGGCTAGTTAATGAAGGAATAGAGGGTTAGGTGGCTAAGAGAGATTAGGGGCCAACTTGCAAAAGTTGGAGGATGTGACACATTTTAATCAAGGATTAAGCATGTGCACATCTGTAATGATGGGATTAGGAGGTGAATTAAGATTAGGCAAAAGGGATGTGACATGTGAGGAATTAAATAAATGTCATATTTATTTAATTCATTTGATGAAAGGGGTAAGGTTTTTAATTATTTAACTAAATACCTTAGGGGTTAGAAGAACTTTAGAAGGTGTTAATTAAATAATAGCGATATTACTTAATTAATGCGAATGAGAGGATAATTAGATGAAAAGAGATAAATTTGGATGAACGAAGAGTCCAAATTTAGGTGTCTACAAACAAGCTAATGTTCTTCATACTGCTAGTCAAGACTAAACTACGGCGATGCTCGATGTTGATGTCTATTGTAGGAAGGATGCATCCTAGGACATGATGTTATCAGATGATTGTTGGATTAACTAGATGATATGCTATTAATACGAAGAGTTGACCAACTTGTTTACCTACTGATTTAGACTTGAGACCTTGACGATTGAGTTTTCACTTGTAACTTGCTAGACTTGTTTTTGATTGTTTTACCAAAGTTTGAAGATGAAGATCGTTTATTATGAGAGAATGTTTATTGCGGGTGAATGTGAAATGGGATGGATGGATTTTTTTCAAATATTTGGATTTTTTTGATGTTTTTTGAAATGTTTTGAGGCTGTTTTTTGGCATTGTCAAGATGTTTTACAATTTTTTTGATTTTCAAATTTTCTAATGTTTTTGGTGTTTTTTGAGATTTTGACCAAGAACCTAACCTAAGGACCTAGGGGGAT
This sequence comes from Sequoia sempervirens, assembly GCA_007258455.2. Lineage (NCBI taxonomy): Eukaryota > Viridiplantae > Streptophyta > Pinopsida > Cupressales > Cupressaceae > Sequoia > Sequoia sempervirens. The sequence continues at coordinate 13,458 of VDFB02074858.1, read as the reverse complement.
GATCAAAGATTAGCCTTGCCTATTTTATACACACATAGACCACATAGTTTGACTGACACAACCTCGTTTATTGATGAGATATGAACAAATGGATTGCTAGTTTATTGTGATGGACTCCTAAAGAATTGACCTAATGTGTCTTGAGGGCACATTGATGATGGCCTTGCCTATGTTCAAAGCTTAGACACCCATAGTTCAACATGACGACTTTATTTTTTGAATTTTTCTGACTTTTGACCTATTTTTAGATTTTTGACATGTTTTAAATGTTTTTGGGTATTTTGATTTTTGGATTGTTTTTGGATTTTATGAATGTTTTTGGATTTTATGATTTTATGATGTTTTTGGATTTTTTGGTTTTAAAGAAGACTACAAGAATATAAGTGAATTCGATCCAATGTAGGTATAAGAACATGTCCCCAATGTGATGCAATAGACTATTCTGATATAGGTAGGACATACTAACCTTAGGAATGGGCCGAGTAGTACTAGGAGGGATGATGATACAAACATAGGATCAAGCTATGATGTAGACGCGGATGGGTGATGGAAGGATCAAGGGAATGTGATGAATGAGTGATGCAGAAGAAGCCGCTAAGATCATGATTGATGGAGAGTGCTTATTTACACGAGGCGTCTGTTTGCTAGGTTTTCACCAAGGTACTTGCCCAAAGTGCTACCAAAGTGGTTTTCACTAGAGGATGATTTTTTTCTTTACTGTTTTCAATCCTTTTTTTGATTTTTTTTGGATTTTTTTTTGATATTTTTTGTATTTTTAGATTTATACCTTGTAAGTTTAGGCATAATTTTTTTTGAGAAGGGAGCTATTGATGGGCTCCTGTAGAGGTTCACCTTCTAGTGTAGATAGCTAATATGCTCCTGATTTGTAGCTCAATGTGATGATAAAGGGTGGTACATTTTTCTAATTCTCTTTCAACACCAGCTCTCCAACTTGAAAGGTCTGACTCCTGATCTTCTTATTGTAGCTCCTCTTGAGATGGTTCTGATAGAATTGCAAATGGTTCAAGGCGTCTGTGTGCCGCTCATCTAGTAGTTCCAACTTGTTCAACTGTGACACCTGATATTCTTCATCGGTGATGAGATTTTTCAATGATATTCTTAGGGATGGGAGCTTGATCTCAATAGGAAGGATGACTTCTAATCCATAGACCAGGGAGAATGGGGTTGCACCTGTTGGTGTGTGAATACTTATTCAGTAGGATCATAAGACGAGATTTAACTGCAAGTTCCACTCACGCTCAACTTCATTGACTGTCTTCTTTAGGATTTTCAAGATGGTTTTATTTCTAGCCTTAACTTGGTCATTTCCTTGGGGGTAGTATGGAGTAGAAAAGCGATGCTAGATATTGAAATTTTGGCATAGGTCTTGAACATCTTGGTTTTTGAAAGGTGTCCTGTTATCTAAGATAATGGCTTGAGGAACACTGTAGTGGAAAATTAGGTAGTTTAGGATGAACTTGGAAATCTGCTTTCCTGTGATATAGGTCATGGGGATGGCCTCTACCCACTTTGTGAAGTACTCAGTGGTGATGATAATGAACTTATGTCCACTAGAGGAGGTAGGGGTGATTTTTCCAATTAGATCGAGCCTCCATTGTGAAAAAGGCCAAGGTGTTATGATTGGGTGGAGCTCCTGAGCTGGTACATGCATGAGATCCCCTTGTTGTTGAAATTGTAGGAATTTCTTGACATATTCATGGGCTTCCATCTCCATCATAAGTCAGTAGTACCTAGTCCTCAATAATTTCTTGGCTAAGGACATACCACTCGAATGTGAACCACAAATTCCATTGTGTACCTTGGTTAAAGAAATCAAACCTTCCTCAACATTTAAGCATCATAAAAGGGTTCCTTCAATACTCCTACGGTATAGGGTGTCACCTACGATAACAAAGCAGGATGACTTTTTGACAAATGTTCTTTTAAGGTTCGGGGTGACATCTACATGGATGACTCTTATTCTTAGGTAGGTGTATACGTCATGATACTAGGGATCACCAAGGCTAGTGATTGCACACACAAATTTAGACTTTGGTACCTCAAATGCTAGTACAAGAAGCTTCTCTACAAGGAATTCATGCTTAGGGACGTTGCGTGGGATATCCAATAGTGATCCAATTGTCACCATAGTATTTACTGCTTTGTTGTTTGCCTTGAGTATTTGCTCAAACATGATGTTAATGGAGAATTATTTGAGGTTCTCCACCAGTTTCTTGTATGGAGTTAATTTCTCATCCTTTGTCTTGTATTCATCATTGACCTGATTGATGATTAGTTGGGAGTCTCCATAGACCTTAAGTGCCATGATTTACCACTATACCACAATTATGAGTCCTATAACAAGAGCCTCATACTCTGTAGTATTGTTTATGCAAGGAAAATACAACTTGTATGATATGAAATCTCCTTATGGTGTAATGAAGAAGACTCTAGCTCCCAAATCATGTTGTGTGTAGGATCCATCAAAATATACATTCAAGTGATCTGTTGCACTAAGATTAAAGTCTGACTCATCAAGAAATTCTGATACCAATGGGTTTTTTGAATATAGAGGTGCTTTTTCCAGTTGGTCTGCAATCACTTGGCCTCTGATGGCTTTTCGTTCTACATACTCAATGTCATATTCTGTGAGGATCATAACCCATTTAGCCATCCATCCTGTGAGTGTTTCCTTTGAAAGAAGATACTTGAGAGGGTCTATCTTGGGAATGATTTTTATCTGGTGAGCCAACATATAGTGTCTAAAATTTTATGCTACAAACACCACTGCTAAGAAAGCCTTCTCGATGAATGTGTAGTTCAACTCATGTCCCACCATGGTTTGACTGATATAGTAAATAGCTCTCTCTTTCCAATTTTCATCATGTTGAGCCAAGAGAGCGCCAAGGGCTACTAGTGTCACTGATATATATAGAATCAATGGCTTGTTTGGAATTAGTGGCATAAGGACTGGTGGCATGAGAAAGTACTCCTTGATTTTATTGAATGCGTGATCACATTTCTCATACCATTCGCATGCTACCCCCTTGTGGAGTAGATGAGAATATGGGATAGCCTTATCTGTTAACTGCGCTATGAATTAGTGGATGGATTGGAGTCTTCCTTATAAGCCTCTTAACTGCTTTAATGTTCTAGATGCTTCCATTTCAAGAATTGCTTTGAATTTGGTAGGATCTATCTCAATTCCTCTAATAGACACAATATACCCTAGCAACTTCCCTAATTGTACACCAAAGACACACTTCTTTGGATTGAGTCTAACCTTGTATTCCTCTAACTTGTCAAAGATGGAGCTTATTGTTGATATGTGATCCCGACACTTTCTGGACTTGGCCAGTATGTCATCTACATATTCTTTCATAGTATTATGAATCATGTCATGGAAGATTAGCGTCATAGATCTTTGATAAGTAGCCCCTACATTCTTCAAACCAAATGACATCATGTTCCAGCAGTAGGTCCCCCATGGACAAGTGAAAGCTATCTTATGTTGGTCATCCTTAGCTATCATGATCTGATTGTACCCTAAGAATCCATCCATTAGTGATAGCATTTCATTCTCGACCGTCATATCCACAATCATGTCTATGTTTGGGAGAGGAAAATCATCCTTGGGACATGCTTTTTTAAGGTCTCTGAAATCCGTGCAAATGCGGATGCCCCCAGTGGGTTTAGAGATGGGCACAAGATTTGAAACCCACTCTGGATAATCAATTGGATGTACGAAGCTAGCATCAAGAAGCTTCTATAGTTATAATTTGACCAATAATGTTATTTGTGGATGCATCTTTCTCAACTAATAAGATGCCTTGTTCACCATTCACTATTTCGGTAATACTATGTTATGCACTTTATCTATCAGTATGAACATATCTAGATCTGCAGACTAGAGGGATGACTTGGGTTTCCATAAATGACAACACTGTATGCTAGAAAACTACCCAAAATGCCAACAAGGTATAGGTACCCCAAGGGCATGCAAATTTAGTCTTATCCTGGTCCTATGAGGCTATCTTTATATGGTTATAACCACTAAACCCATCTAGGAAAGAGTACTTTTTTCCTACTAAGGAATCAAGCACTTGGTCAATGAAAGATAGGGGGAAGTGATCTTTTCTATTTGTTGTGTTAAGCTCTCTATAGTCCACACATACCCTCTATTTTTCCTACTTTCTTAGGAACAATGACTAATGGTGACACCCATTGGCTATTAGAAATGGGATAAATGAAGCCTACATCAAGTAGCTTTTGCAACTCAATCTTAACTATTTCTCTTAAGGCAGGGTTCATTCTCCTTTGGGGCTATCTAATTGGCTTGAAACCATCATTTATGTAGATCTTATGCATGCAAAGTTTTGGATCAATTCCATTCATATCATAGTAGTCCCATGCAAAGGTTGTTGTGTGCGCTTGTAGCACAATGTTCATGGAATTCTGCTGCTCTTTAGTTAATCCATAGTTGATGTTAAGGGTTTTACCTGGCATGATTTCCCAAGTTTTTGATCCATCCTCTTCATCATCTCCTCTCCCTATACCAATGTAATAGTTTTTCCTAGGCTGCACCTCAACCCTCAACACCTCCTTGTTTTCCTCTTACACTTTTTCAAACTCATACACCTTATAATTATAAAAATTGAAGTTTACCTTTGTTGTTACAATCTTGCCTCTTTTACTTTCAGTTGCAACATGTCCATCTTCACCAGTCATCAGCACCATCTTCTTCATTTCCTCCAAAGGACTCCCCATTTTTGCAATTCGTTTCTCTCCTTCAAAGTTCATAACTTTATCTTGCCTCTCTACCATTGTTGCAAATTTTGTTTTTCTTTCTTTTTTCATGCCTTCAACTAGGCATGCTCTTCCCACTTCATTCACCTCTTTTTCACCTCTTTGTGCAAAAGTCTCCTCAAGCCTCGCTATTGCAACTTGTGCCACACTTTCATATTGCACATCAGTGTGGGTTGCTCCCACGTGTTCACCTCTCCATGAAACATTTGTCAAAGAGATACACTTTGCCCCTTATTTTTCCCACCATCAAGGGCATCCAATCTTGCCTAGATTTTTATTATATTTTCATAAAAAAACTATGTAAACTAGCTTTCTCACTATTTTACGAATAAAATTCTTACTGGTCTCTTCATGACCCATCTCGTCCTTTTCCCAGAAGACATCTTTCCCACACTCTCAATATGTAATATTTGTAACCTACATACACAAATTTTGGAGCCAATGCTCTCTATACTCTTAGGTACACCTTGTAACAAAAATTCACACTCACACAACTATCCTCTACCCAACAAAGACTTTGGAAGATGCTCCTTTCAAACCCCCTCTACCCACTTTTTCTCAGTGGAGGAAATATACAATCCTTCTACCTAACTTTATCAATGAGCCTCAAACCTTACTCTGATACCAAATGATGCAATTTGGATTTGAGAGTCTGATTAGACTATTAACTTTTGTAGCTGAATTTACTTAAATTGATAATTTTATTTGTCAATTTAAAAATCTATTTCAACATTCCACAACAACAGTAGCAATTTAATTAACCCAATCAATTGAACATTTTAGGAATTAAATTTCTATTTTCATTTGAATTTAATTTCTAATTCAATTAATTTATCCACAGGCAATAAACCATAACAAATTACCAATTCAATTTACTCTCCATTGTTCATCTTCTTATTTTAGACACTTCAAAAATTAGATTTCAAATTCAATTTGTTTTATTTGTTCAGTCTAGAGGAAAATACAACTTGCAAATGATCAATTCTTACTCTTCTAGCCACCTTTGGTCACATTTCATTTTTTCTTCTTTTCACGAGTTGCAATGTCATCTTTACCTCTCTTTTTTGTACACTTCTCCTTTAAAAATCCTCTCTAGCAATTTCTTCCTTCATCATTAGCTGCCTCTTCTCTTGTTTTTGATTGTATAGACTCCAACCATTATTTCTACCTTCTCTTTTTTTCTTCAATGCTACATAATATGTTTTTTTCTCATTATCTCTTCATTCCTTCTGCATCCCATCACCTTCCAGCTCCATATTGACCTATATAATCCAATTTTAGTTTTTAACTCACACTCTCCTATTCTTCATTTGGAAACAATAAATAAATGAGTTTATCTCCAATATTTTATTTAAAAAAAAATTCATGTGGAGACCATAAATTGAAATGAAGCATAATTTTTTATATCCACCTAGCATGGAAATAGAGTGAAAACCTCAAGGAATTTCTTATTCAATTCAAATGCCAAAGTTGAACTCCAAAGATTGCAAATCAAAAATTTAAGTCACACTCCAAAATGAAATTCAAAATTGAATAACAAATTCAAACCAAAATATTTTTTGGGTGATGCACACTGCCAATTGGCCTAGATGCTCTTGCATCAATTCCCCACAAACATTTATCAAATATAAATCTACCAAGTAAGTTTTAGTAATGATTCTCATCTTCCTATCTAAGATAACACATTTTTCATCTTTCACCCATGCAAGTTTGGGTCAAATAATGTATCCCACATTTATTTCAATATAAGTAGATCCTTTGTATTAAGCTTCTATAGTTCAAAATTATTTTCACTAAATATCTCTAACTCAGAAATAGACATGATTTCTATTATCTTCAAATAAGATATCCTTTGTACATTCTTCCACTCAAAACAAGATTAGTCCAAAAACCTCTTTCCTACCACCTAGGACCTAAGTTGATAAAGGTCAAATACCAAATGAAAGGAAGCTAAGGTGCATAAAATCTTCCTACACTAATCTGTATATGGAGATAAATAATAGATAAGCTTATATTTAACAATTTATAATGATAAAATACACAAGCAATAACATGCATTGACATGCAAGTGGCATGCAAAGAAATATAATAGACATGTAACTCATAAAACTATTACAATCTCTGGCATCAAAAATTGTCACTATTGACAATTTCACACTATGTTTTTCTCCCCCTTAAGCCATTGGACCTAATTGAACATATAATTTCCTAAATTATGCATTCCAAAACCCATTTTAAAACTTACTGACAAATTATAAGTGGAAAAAAATGTATTCATTTAATATTTTTTCCTAGACTTTGAAAACCTTAAAACATAGGTCCAAGACACTAGCCTATAAGGCGCCTATGTCCCCCTATTTTGGCTCAGATTCAAATATTTCAAAGAGTCCCCTTTATTATTTGAAATTAAAATATTTGAAGTTGGCTGTCGGGATTTAATTTGTGGAAATTAGAATAATTGTATATAAATACCTAGATAGTGCATCATTTCAAATCTAACAAGGAACATCTATAAACTATTAGTAAATGTGGTGATCAAGTAATTATCAAGAGCATTGTCAAGCAAGTCAAGAGAAACCATTAGAGGATTTGCTACAGAAATTTGAGATCCAAATATCATGTCAAAATCTTATGTGAGTTTACATGTGTTCATGTTATCATTATTTGTGAAGGCTAACCCTTGTTGTAGGTCTCCAAGAAATTCAAGTAATTCAAGAAACCAAGATAGTGAGTTTAGCCCCTCAAGGAAGCCATCGAAGGATAGTGAGTTGCAACACTTTATGGATTCATCATTCCTCCCTATCATTTATCCTTTTATCATTGACATTGACATTGTGGAAGTGGAAACACTAACACATGATTTAACTAAGGTAAGCCACTAAATGGAACGATGCTTCCTCTCTCTTTGAATGTGTAGGTTTACATTTTGAAGAGGATTGAAGGAAGTTTTAAGATCAATCATTCATTGTTGTAATTAAAATCCTACACCTTGATAAATCACAAAAAAATCACCTATAGAATTATTTAACAATGATCCAAACAATTTGCAGATGGAAATCAGAAGCTCTTATCTGACTCTCGAGGATTATGAAAATAGATTCAAAAAATACCTACCAGGATAGCACTAGCATCCCTGAAGCAAATGTCCTTAGAAATCAAGCACAAATTTATACCATGGTTATACAGTGTCCTACTCAGTCTATTCTTGTAGTTTGATTTTTCCTGTGACATTCCAAATTTGTTGTTTATGTGTTAGAGTAGTTATTTGCATCATTAGGTCAATTGAATTATTAAATTTAATTGTCAAGGTAATTTCAAATTTAGTCAAGGGTAGATTGACTCACCACAATCTACCTTTTAGGTTGTAAGTCAATCATATACCTTATTCAAATCCATCAAACCCCCACTACCTCAAATATCTAATGAAAAAATTAGAAAAAACACCTAAACCCTAGGGTCAAATCTTAGGGTTTCACTTTTTCTATGTTTCATTTGGTGAACTTGACATGTTAACATTATATACCTTTTAAAATTTGAAGCATTGTATCCTAGATCTAGGTTTAGCATTACATTGTTTTGCAATTTTCATTTAGGCATTTATTTTTGTGCATCATAAAAGGCAGATGGTAGTTTTAAATCATTCTTATTTTTAATTACCAATCAATGTAAATGCCAAAGGGGTATTCTAGTTTATGTTAATGAAGGATGATGACTTAATTTTCCATACTAAATTATGCATGGTACATTGTTCTCTATCCATGATTTGGGATTGCATACCATATGTTAATGCCTTTTTACTTATTTATGTTGATGGGTGATTCCTTGCATTTGTGTGTGTGTTTATGTTGCTAATAAGGGCATGGTTGAGTGTGAAATCCTAATTGAGAGTGTTCTACAACAATTGGGGGTGTGGTGAGAGCCTACAGGTATTGCATGAGAAGCTAGAACAATATACAAAAAAGAACTATTTGATTCCACAAGAGGTTGTATGATAATCAGAATAATACATCCTCCCATATACTATGAGCATGGAGTAGATATTTTTTGTACCATAGGGTAGGTGGCACCATCAAGATAACATTAACAAAATTCCTGTTAAAAATTAAAAGTTAGCCATCATGAAAATTATTATTTTTATCTATTTTTAAAAAGAAATTGTATATCATATGGTATCATAGATTATAATAGGGTTAATTTTAGTCATTATAACTCATATCTACATTCTAATTGCATTCACAAATCTACATTAGGTTATTTAAAATATGAAAAGAAATATAAAAGTGTTTTTTTATTATATGGGAAAATAGGTTTGAAGGGACCAAAACCCTTTACATCATACATCAAAATGGTGCTATGAAAGATAAACACATTGTAGTTTACAATAGCCAATAGTTAAAAAAATAAACTCAAAAATAAGGACCCAAATAACAGGAAAAGTAGAAAATAGATAAAAAAAACAAAAAGACACATAAATCACTTCATATTCTTCAAGGTATTGGCCACCTCAATCTCTTGATTGTAGTGCAGGTTAACCATGTCCATCAACTCTTGTTTTTCTTCTTCAAACGTCTTCCTTAGGCTCCCCCTTGTTCTAGTGCTTGGGCCTTTAGCCTCCTCTTTGACAGACTTCTTCCCCTTCCCCTTGGAGGTTTAATCCTTCTCAAGCATGTCTGCAAAGTACATTTGATTCTCACGGAGTTGACTAATCTTGTCAAAGAGAACCTTGAGAGATTATGCACTATTCTTTATAGAACTATGGCTAACCTATAGAAGCTTCTTAATGTCCTCATTCGTTTCCTTGATCTTTTCCTCCATTACACCAAGGTGGATTTCACACTAGGCTTTGAAGTCATAAAACGAGCATTCCAAATCCACCAAGCACTCAATGAGCACGTCTGAGGAAGATCCCTTCGGTTGGTTAGACACGTTCTCCTTCAAGCCCTTGATTTTAATGTTGACCTTGTTGAATTCCTGCAACACCCATTTAGCAAGTTTAAAGGTGCAAGTAGCACCAGACCAAACCATATCCAACAACTCATACATGGTAGCATTATTGTCACTAAGATAAGAAAAATCCTCAAACAAAGGATTAAAATTTAAAGGCTTCCAACTTCCACAAGGTTCGCTTTTACAACCCCCATCCTCTTTACACAACCTCTCACTCCAAGACATCCAGACTCTGTAAATCCCTTCCATCACAACAAATCTAAAAGTTTTAATTGCATCCATTTAGGCATCTTCATATAGCTCAATAAGTGAAAAGTGCATTATTTTGTTCAAAAATTGCATCAACATCATAATTTTCAGATTTTAGCATATTAGAATCATTTAATTGTTGCATAGATCTAAAAATTGCATTTACAATTGTCTTTTTATTTTTTATTTTTTTTGCAAATTGTTACATACTTGCATTGTGAAATATATAATCATAAATCGACTAAATTCTAGAAAACAATTCATTGTCAGATCTATTTAAAATTTAAACTTGAGATCCTTGAACAATGTTAAACATACATTTAAATGTTTAATTTTCAAAAGCCTATGTAGGACATAGGCACCCTAGCACCCTCTTGGTCTACCAAATTGAGCTCAAATTCACTCTGCAGAATCTTGTCTTTGGTCTTTGCTCAGCTTTGGCATCAATTTTTGAATATTAGTCCTATAACTGTCTGTTTTGCTATAAACATTTCTAGCTTGATCCATAGGGCATAACATCATGTTCTCATTGCAAAAATCTTGTGTTATCATAATTCATGTTATATTGTCAAATCTTGTTAAGCATTTCAAGGAATTTTTGTTACAAGCATGTCAAAATGAGTTTATTTCTCCTATTTTTTTATTTTTCATTGATCCCTCTCCCACTATCTCTCCTATGTGTGAGGTTAGTTTAGTGCAAGAGAATGCAATCTTTGACAATCATGCCAATCATGTTTGTTCTTCTCCCGATATCTCACCTACTTGGGAAGAAGGTATCTTGTTGTTAGAAGATCCAAATCATTGAGTGTCATGGAGACCTTATTTGTTTATCTCCCTCACCTCCTACTTGGGAAGATATTATTGAAAAGAGGATGATAGATCATTGATACAGTGTATTCAATATATAGTAATATGGATTTCGTATAGGATAGAAATATATACATATCCCCTTTATTAGAAATCACCAACAAGTAGTTAAATATGTTGAGGTTAAGTGAACACACAATTGCTTACAGACTTTTGATTATTGGACCTCCTAAAACTTATTTAATTATTAGGAATCTTAAAGCCTCTAATTATTGGACTTCCTAAACCACTTCCTCATTATAAGACCTCCTAAATCTCATGGCCATATCTTAAACTTTGCAAAATAACTCACTAGTAATCATGTGCCAAAGCAACCGAGTTATCATACTAATGCTCACACATATAACACTAGAAACAATAAGAAAGCAAAAAAAAACACCAATATCCATCCCATTGCCTCAACCAAACCTTCCACTTGCACCTAATATCTAGCAGCATATTAGTAAAGGATATGATATTGTTGAATAACTTTGTAACACTCTTGCTAAGATCTCCTTGTGGGATTTGATTCAAACATCACCTGTTTATTGTGGCATGCTTCAAAATGCTTTAGAAAAAGTTGTCCCTCCTAGTGTGCAACCAAATAACATAGCAACCTTAATTAAGGGTATGAATTCAACTAATGTAGATATTGGATTTCATCAAAGTAAATAACCTCCCTCAAAAACACAAAAACAAAATGAGGCTTTGATGGTAATGGTTATTATTAACAAGATTGGAATCATGCATTTCCTTATTGACAATGGTTTGGGGCTTAATATTTGTAGTGAGAACATTTTGGATAGAATTGGAGTAGATAAGATGAAAATGCAACCTGATGCTTTATCAATTAAAGGTTTTGATAATGTGGGAAGACAACCACTTGGTGTGATAACATTATCAAAGTTGGTAACATTGTGTTGCAAACTACCATCCGTGTCATGCCCCATGACCTTTCATACAATATTATCTTGGGTAGACCATGACTTCATGAAATGAAAGGATTGCTTTCTAATGCTTCATTATTTAATGAAGCAACTTATTAGACAATAAGGTTTCCAAAGATAAAATTTTATCCAAAATTTGGAAATTGTCCAAGAACCTAAATGGAATGAAGAATACTCTTAGAACATTGACAACAACAACAAAAGTGGAACCTTTACAAATTGAGGGAAAAGATAAATGTATTTCATTGGTGACAAAGTTAAAGGATGATGATTTTGGTTCATTAGATTTGAAACCCAAATTCAAGGGGGAATACAATATTACAGAATAAAAAACTAAAAAAGAGAAAGAAGCCACAATGGTATCAACCCAATCTATAACTGAATTATGTAAAGCAACCAATTCCACAACTTCTAGCAAGGTAAAAAACATGAATTACACATCCAATTATGATGAAAGTGATTATGAAAAACTACCTTCTTTGAAAGAAATGGAAGCCATTTATGGAAGAGGTTATCAAAATTTGAAATAATTTGGCTATAATGGAAAAAGGATGTGGTGTAAAATAATAAGGCATTTGTGTCCCTATAGAGATAAACACACAATAAACCACAAACAAATCTTGCTATCATTCTTAAAAATAACAAAAAAAATTAAAAACATCTTCACTTAATAATACAAGATTCTCCCACAACAAATAACATTAGTTGTTACTCCTTGCCATGTGGTAGTTGTAGTATAACACAATACCCACTACCATGCATGGGGGTATAAACTAGGCTTTATGCAATCATATTCCATCTTGTAAGGAGCAACATATCATAATCCATTTTGGCTCACCTTTGTCCCTAAACTTGAGGGGCAAGGGTTTGGGTAGCTTTGTGCTAGGTGCATTTCTTCTTGCAAGGGATCCCTTTCTATCTCTTTAAAATGCTAGCATAGCAAATACACTAAAATTTTAAGGGGGGCATATAGTCCCTCACTCATTTTGTATAAGGAATGGTCCCTTTTTAGTGATGATAGCATACATATCCTAGAAAGTGTGACCTTTTCAATGAAAGTGTGGCCTTCTCAATCTATGAGAGTGTCTCCTTTGAGGTGATATTAGGCTTGATATCCCATAAGAGTGTGACTTCTCTTTGCACCCCATTGGTGGTGGCCGTTATAGCTAGTATTCCCTAAGGTGTGAATCTTTTATTCCACAACTAGTCTCTCTTGGTGTTGATGTCATGATGTTCCTCTTAAGGTGTGAATCTCCCATGCATTGAGCTATACCCTTTGTTGTTTTTGTAAAGCCTCTTTTACAATGGTGTTGTTTATAAGACCCCTTGAGGTTTTGGTTATTTATTGTTCATTTTCTTAGATGTTTATGTACCTTCTTAGGTGAGAGAGGGAGAGATAGTGACTTGAGAGGGAGAGAGGGAGATAGAGGGAGGGAGGGGGAGAGATACTTGAGAGGGAGAGAGGGAGAGAGAGTGGGAGAGAGAGACTTGGGAGGGAGAGAGTGTGAGTGTGAGTGAGACATTGAGAGAGAGAGAGAGGAGGAGTGGGAGAGAACAAAAAGAGAGAGGGAGTGGGAGAGACTTGAGAGAGAGACCTAAGAGGGAGAGAGACTTAAGAGGAATAGAGACTTCAAAGGGAGGGAGGGAGAGAGAGGGAGAGGGG
>VDFB02074857.1:0-21234 GCA_007258455.2 Sequoia sempervirens | reverse complement strand
GGTTATCTCATGGTGGGTTGCTTGCTTCTTAGCACCCATGGTTTTGCAACATGGAATTTTACAAAACAATTTGAATGTCTTAAAAATTAAACATTCCATTGTTGTGTTTAAATTTCAGTCGATTGAAAAAAAAGTGCACAAAATAATTGTGAATGGGAAACACAGTGCTGGGTTTTAGCTATTTGAATCTCCTTGTTTAATTTTAAAGGGTTGTCTCATGGTGGGTTGCTTGCTTCTTAACACCCATGGTTTTGCAACATGGAATGTTACAAAAAAGTATGAATTTCTTCAAAATTACACATTCCATTGTTGTGTTTTAATTTCAATCAATTGAAGAAAAAGTGCACAAAATAATTGTGAATGGGAAACATAGTGTTGGGTTTCAGTATTTGAATCTCCATGTTTAAATGTAAAGGATTGTCTCATGGTGGGTTGCTTGTTTCTTAACACCCACGGTTTTGCAACATGGAATGTTACAAAACAATATGAATGTCTTCAAAATTACACATTCCATTGTTGTGTTTTAATTTTAGTTGATTGAAAAAAAATTATACAAAATAATTATGAATGGGAAACATAGTGCCGGGTTTCAGTTATTTGAATCTCCTTGTTTAAATGTAAAGGGTTGTCTCATGCTGGGTTGCTTGCGTCTTAACACCCACAATTTTGCAACATGGAATGTTACAAAATAGTATGAATGTATTCAAAATCACACATTCCATTATTGTGTTTTAATTTCAGTCGATTGAAAAAAAAAGTGCACAAAATAATTGTGAATGAGAAACACAGTGCTGGGTTTCAATTATTTGAATCTCCTTGTTTAAATGTAAAGGGTTGTCTCATGCTAGGTTGCTTGCTTCTTAACGCCCACGGTTTTGCAACATGGAATGTTAAAAAATAGTATGAATTTTTTCAAAATCACACATTACATTGTTGTGTTTTAATTTCAGTTCATTGAAAAAGAAAGTGTACAAAATAATTGTAAATGGGAAAACCATGTTGGATTTCAGTTATTTGAGTCTCCCTATTTAAATATAAATGGTTGTCGCATGGTGGGTTTCTTAATTCTAACACCCACGGTTTTGCAACATGGAATGTTACAAGATAATATGAATGTCTTTGAAATCAAACATTGCATTGTCGTGCTTAAATTTCTCACCATTGAGCTAAAAAAGTGCACAAAATAATTGCAAATGAGAAACACACTATTGGGTTTCAGTTATTTGAATCTCCTTGTTTAAATGTAAAGGGTTGTCTCATGGTGGGTTGCTTGCTTCTTCACACACACAATTTTGCAACATGGAATGTTACAAGACAGTATGAATGTCTTCGAAATCACACATTCCATTGTTGTGTTTCAATTTTGCACCATTGAAAAAAATAATGCACAAAATAATTACAATTGGGAAAACACAGTGTTGGGTTTCAGTTATATGAATCTCCCAGTTTAAATGTAAAGGGTTGTCCCATGGTTAGTTTCTTGCTTCTTAACATCCACAGTTTTGCAACATGGCATGTTACAAAACACTATTAATGTGTTCAAAATCACATATTTGATTGTTGTGTTTAAATTTTGCATGATTGAAAAAAAAGTGCAAAAAATAATTGTAATTGAGAAAACACAATGTTGGGTTTCAGTTATTCCAATTTCCCTGTTTAAATGTAAAGGGTTGTCTTATGGTGGGTTGCTTGCATCTTAACACCCATGGGTTTGCAACATGGAATGCTACAAAATAGTATGAATGTCTTCCAAATTACACATTCCATTGTCGTGTTTAAATTTCACTCGATTGAAAAAGAAAGTGCACAAAATAATTTTAAATGAGAAACATAGAGTTGGGTTTCAGTTATTTGAATCTCCATGTTTAAATGTAAAGGGTTGTCTCATGGTGGGTTTCTTGCTTCTTAACACCCATAGTTTTGCAACATGGAATGTTACAAAACAGTGTCAATGTTTGCAAAATCACACATTCCATTGTTGTGTTTAAATTTTGCACCATTAAAAAAAAATGCACAAAATAATTGCAATTGGGAAAACACAATGTTGGGATTCAGTTATATGAATCTCCCAGTTCAAATGTAAAGGGTTGTCTCATGGTTGGTTTCTTGCTTCTTAACACCCACAATTTTGCAACATGGCATGTTACAAAATACTATAAATGTGTTCAAAATCACATATTTCATTGTTGTTTTTAAATTTTGCATGATTGAAAAGAAAGTGCAAAAAATAATTGTAATTGGGAAAACACAATGTTGGGTTTCAGTTATATCAATGTCCCTGTTTAAATGTAAAGGGTTGTGTCATGGTGGGTTGCTTACTTCTAAGCACCTAGGTTTTACAACATGGAATGTTACAAGACAGTATGAATGTCTTCCAAATCACACATTCCATTGTTGTGTTTAAATTTCACAAGATTGAAAAAAAAAGTTTAGAAAATAATTTTAAATGGGAAACATAGTGTCAGGTTTGAGTTATTTGAATCTCCTTGTTTAAATGTAAAGGCTTGTCTCATGGTGGGTTGCTTGCTTCTTAACGCCCTCAGTTTTGCAACATAGAATGTTACAAAACAATGTGAATATCTTCAAAATCAGACATTCCATTGTTGTGTTTAAATTTCACTCAATTGAAAAAAAAAAGTGCACAAAATCATTGTAAGTGGGAAACCGCAGGTGTTTAAGATTTGATTATTTGAATCTTCATATTTAAATGTAGAGGGGTTGTCTTATGATTGCTTACTTCTAAACACCGGGGTTTTTCAACATGGAATGTTACAAAACGATTACATATGAATGTCTTCCCAAATCACACATTCCATTGTTGTGTTTAAATTTCACTCAATTGAAAAAAAAAAGTGTACAAAATAATTTTAAATGGGAAACATAGTGTCAGGTTTGAGTTATTTGAATCTCCCTATTTAAATGTAAAGCCTTGTCTCATGGTGGGTTGCTTGCTTCTTAATGCCCTTGGTTTTGCAACATGGAATGTTACAAAATAGTGTGAATATCTTCAAAATCAGACATTCCATTGTTGTGTATAAATTTTACTCGATTGAAAAAAAAAGTGCACAAAATCATTGTAAATGAGAAACACAGTGTTGGATTTCAGTTATTTGAATCTCCCTATTTAAATGTAAAGGGTTGTCTCATGGTGGGTTGCTTGCTTCTTAACACCGACGGTTTTGCAACATGGAATGTTACAAAACAACATGAATGTCTTTAAAATCACACATTCCATTGTTGTGCTTGAATTTCAGTGAACTGAAAAAAAAGTGTATAGAATAATCATGAATGGGAAACACGGTGCTGAGTTTCAGTTATTTGAATCTCCTTGTTTAAATGTAAATGGTTCTCATGGTGGGTTGCTTGCTTCTTAACACTGACGGTTTTGCAACATCGAATATTATAGAATAGTATGAATGTCATCAAAATGACACATTCCATTGTTGCATTTTAATTTCAGTTGATTGAAAAAAAAGTGTACAAAATAATTGTAAATGGGAAACACAGTGTTGGGTTTCAGTTATTTGAATCTCCCTGTTTAAATGTAAAGCTTGGTTGTCTCATGGTCGGTTGCTTGCTTCTTAACAGCCATGATTTTACAACATGGAATGTTAAAAAATAGTATGAATGTCTTTCAAATCACACATTCTATTGTTGTGTTTAAATTTCACTCGATTGAAAAAAAAAAGTGCACAAAATAATCGTAAATGGGAAACACAGTGTTGGGTTTCAGTTATTTGAATCTCCTTATTTAAATATAAAGGGTTGTCTCATTGTGGATTGCTTGCTTCTTAAAACCCATGGTTTTGCAACATGGCATGTTACAAAACATTATAAATGTGTTCAAAATCACATATTCCATTGTTTTGTTTAAATTTTGCATGATTGAAAAAAAAGTGCAGAAAATAATTATAATTGGGAAAACACAATGTTGGGTTTCAGTTATTTGAATCTCCTAGTTTAAATGTAAAGGGTTGTCTCATGGTGAGTTGCCTTATTCTTAACACCCATGGTTTTGCAACATGGAATATTACAAGACAATATGAATGTATTCAAAATCACACATTCCATTGTTGTGTTTAAATTTTGCACTATTGAAAAAAAAAGTGCACAAAATAATTGTAAGTGGGAAACACAGTGTTGGGTTTTAGTTATCTAAATCTCCCTATTTAAATGTAAAGGGTTATCTCATGGTGGGTTGTTTGCTTCTTCACACCCATGGTTTTGCAACATGGAATGTTACAAGATATTACAAATGTCTTCAAAATTACACTTTCCATTTTTGTGTTTAAATTTTGCACCATTGAAAAAAAAAGTGCACAAAATAATTGCAATTGGGAAAACACAGTGTTGGGTTTCAGTTATATGAATCTCCCAATTCAAATCATGGTTGGTTGTTTGCTTCTTAACACCCATGGTTTTGCAACATGGCATGTTACAAAACTCTATAAATGTGTTCAAAATCACATATTTCATTGTTGTGTTTAAATTTTGTATGATTGATAAAAAAGTGCAGAAAATAATTGTAATTGGAAAAACACAATGTTGGGTTTCAATTATTTGAATCTCCTTGTTTCAATGTAAAGGGTTGTCTCATGGTGGGTTGCTTGCTTCTTAACACCCACGGTTTTGCAAAATGGAATGTTACAAGACAATATGAATGTCTTTCAAATCACACATTCCATTGTTGTGTTTAAATGTCACTCGATTGAAAAAAAAAAAGTGCACAAAATAATTTTTAAATGGGAAACCATAGGTGTTGGGTTTTAGTTATTTTGAATCTCCATGTTTAAATGCAAAGGGTTGTCTAGTGGTGGGTTGCTTGCTTCTTAACACCCACAATTTTGCAACATGGAATGTTAAAAAACAATATGAATGTCTTCAAAATCACACATTCCATTGTTGTGTTTAAATTTTGCATGATTTAAAAAAAAAAGTTCACAAAATAATTGTAATTGGAAACATAGTATTATTGGGTTTTGAGTTATTTGAATCTCCTGTTTTAAATGTAAAGGGTTGTCTCATGGTGGGTTTTCTTGTATGTAACACATTCCATTGTTGTGTTTAAATGTCACTCGATTGAAAAAAAAAAAGTGCACAAAATAATTTTAAATGGGAAACACAGTGTTGGGTTTTAGTTATTTGAATCTCCATGTTTAAATGTAAAAGGGTTGTCTAGTAAAGGTTTTGCTTTCTTTTTAACACCCATAGTTTTGCAACATGGAATGTTACAAAATAATGTGAATGTCTTCAAAATCACACATTCCATTGTTGTGTTTAAATTTCACTCGATTGAATTTTTTTTTTCACAAAATAATTGTAAATGGGAAACATAGTGTTGGGTTTGAGTTATTTGAATCTCCTTGTTTAAATGTAAAGGGTTGTCTCATGGTGGGTTGCTTGCTTCTTAACACCCGTTGTTTTGCAACATGAAATGTTACAAAATAGTATGAATGTCTTCGAAATCACACATTCCATTGTTGTGTTTAAATTTCAGTCGATTGAAAAAAAAAGTGCACAAAATAATTGTGAACGAGAAACAAAGTGCTTGGTTTCAATTATTTGAATCTCCTTGTTTAAATGTAAATGGTTGTCTTATAGTTGGTTGCTTGCTTCTTAAAACCCATGGTTTTGCAATATGGAATGTTACAAAACAATGTGAATGTCTTCCAAATCACACATTTCATTGTTGTGTTTAAATTTTGCACCATTGAAAAAAAAAGTGTACAAAATAATTGCAATTGGGAAAACACAGTGTTGGGTTTTAGTTATTTGAATCTCCCTATTCAAATGTAAAGGGTTGTATCATGGTGGGTTGCTTGATTCTTAACACCCATGGTTTTGCAATATGGAATGTTACAAGATAGTATGAATGCCTGCTAAATCACACATTCCATTGTTGTGTTGAACTTTCGCATGATTGAAAAAATCAAGTGCAAAAAATAATTGTGATTTGGAAAACACAGTGTTGGGTTTCAGTTATTTGAATCTCCTTGTTTAAATGTCAAGGGTCATGTCATGGTGGGTTGCTTGCTTCTTAACACCTACGATTTTGCAACATGGAATGTTAGAAAACCATATGAATGTCTTTAAAGTCACACATTCTATTGTTGTGTTTAAATTTCACTCGATTGAGAAAAAAAGTGCACAAAATAATTGTAAATGGGAAACACATTGTTGGGTTTCAGTTATTTGAATCTCCCTGTTTAAATGTAAAGGGTTGTCTCATGGTGGGTTGCTTGCTTCTTAACACCCATGGTTTTGCAACATGGAATGTTACAAAATAGAATGAATATTTTTAAAATCACACAGTCCATTGTTGTGTTTAAATTTCACACAATTGAAAAGAAAAGTGCGTAGAATAATTGCAATTGGGAAAACATAGTGTTGGGTTTCAGTTATTTGAATCTCCCTATTTAAATGTGAAGATTTGTCTTATGGTGGGTTGCTTGCTTCTTAACACCCATGGTTTGGCAACATGGAATGTTACAAAACATTATGAATTCCTTCAAAATCACACATTCCGTTGTGTTTAAATTTCACATGATTGAAAGAAAAGTGCACAAAATAATTCTAAATGGGAAAACACAGTGTTGGGTGTCAGTTATTTTAATCCTTGTTTAAATGTAAATGGTTGTCTCATGGTGGGTTGCTTGCTTCTTAACACCCACAGTTTTGTGACATGGAATGTTACAAGAGAGTATGAATGTCTTCAAATTCACACATTCCATTGTTGTGTTTTAATTTTTGCATGATAGAAAAAAAAGTGCACAAAATAATTGTAATTCGGAAAACACAGTGTTGGGTTTCAATTATTTGAATCTCCTTGTTGAAATGTCAAGGGTCGTGTCATGGCGGGTTGGTTGCTTCTTAACACCTACGGTTTTGCAACATGGAATGTTACAAAACTATATGAATGTCTTCAAAATCACACAGTTATTGTTGTGTTTAACTCTCACATGATTTAAGAAATCAAGTGCAAAAAAGAAATGTGATTTGGAAAACACAGTGTTGGGTTATAGTTAATTCAATGTCCTTGTTTAAATGTGAAGGGTTGTCTCATGGTGGGTTGCTTGCTTCTTAACACCTATGGTTTTAGAAGATGGAATGTTACAAAACCGTATGAATGTCTTCAAAATAACACTTTCTATTATTGTGTTTGAATTTCGCATGATTGAAAAAAAAGTGCACAAAATAATTTTGATTTGGAAAACATAGTGTTGGGTTGCAGTTATTTGAATCTCCCTGTTTAAATGTGAAGGGTTGTGTGATGGTGGGTTTCTTGCCTCTTAACACCCATGGTTTTGCAATATGGAATGTTACAAAATAGTATGAATGTCATCAAAATCACACATTCCATTGTTGTGTTTAAATTTCACATGATTGAAAGAAAAGTGCACAAAATAATTGTAATTTGGAAAACACAGTGTTGGGTTTTAGTTATTTGAATCTCCTTTTTTAAATGTAAATGGTTTGTCATGGTGGGTTGCTCTCTTCTTAACACCCATGGTTTTGCAACATGGAGTTTTACAAAACAGTATGAATGTCTTCAAAATCACACATTCTATTGTTGTGTTTAAATTTTTGCATGATTGAAAAAAAAGTGCAGAAAATATTTGTAATTCGGAAAACACAGTATTGGGTTTCAGTTATAAGTACATTTTATTTGTAGATTTGGAGTAGTTGCTTCCTTATCAGCCCTTAGGACAACAACGTCCATTTTTTGGATAGAGTTTTGAGTGTCTTCAGTACTTGTCTGCAGGTTTGCAACCGCTCTTTTCTTAGCTTTGAGAGTGTCTTTCTCATTAGAGAACGCAAATGTTTTATGTTTGATAAGTTATTTACAAAACTTGTCTACGTTTTCACATATGGCTTTCATGTCTCCAACCAACTATTTCTCTTTTTTTGGAATGAAAACCTTTTCTTGTTTACGCAATACAAATGTAATGAAAGGAATATCTTCAAAATAAAAAGCAAGTCACAGTTAGACTAGAAATTTCATTTGAAATTTCTCTAATTAATAAACTATAGGCATGTTGGAAAACACTTTGGGTTGTAGTTTCTATATGTTTGCTTGTTGTAAGCTGAAGGGTGGAATTTTTTGCTTTTGTGCTTGATGTTCTTTTGCTGGTCATGTTTAGTTTTATGTTCATAGATGTTTGACTTCATTGACTCATTTTTTTATCACTAGATGCAAAGATCATGTTTTTTTCTTTTCACGTTGCTAGCAGCCATAGAAGTAATTACATGTTATTATTCATGTTAGGCTTATAGGCTACATAAAAAGTTGGAGGTTGGACTTCCCATCCTGTTGTTCAACCTGTACTTTTTTAGTTCATGAATTGTCATATACGCTTTTGCTGGTCATATTAACTCACCCCAAATGGAAGGGTTGATATCACAACATGCATGCTCAGGTAAAATAGGTTTGTACACCCCATATACTATGATGTCTTATTCTTCTTTCACCTGAGGTTGTGATTTTACGTGTGGTCTTTATGTCCGCTTCGAGGTTCTAGTAGACACTGTGTTTTCCAACATGCATTGGTTGACATCATGGTTGATAGGAAAATTTACACATGTATGACTTTCTTGATTCACTTCATTACTAATTCATGATTTTGTCAACAGATGCAATTTTTTTTTATTCTTTTGGTGTTGCTGGCAGCAATGGATGCACATTTATTTACATAGAAGGTTCTCAAAGGTTTTGGTTGCCCTCTAACCTTTCCTCTCCATTAACACATACACATGCACCACAACTAAGGTATCTTCCCTAATACATCCATTCTTGCAACCGTAGAATTAATTACATAGTGTTATGCACATTACACTCATACACTACATACAAAGTTGTAGGTTGAACCACTCATTGTGTGGTTCAACCTTCACTTCCTTTTTTCATGAATTTCTAGATGCGCCTTTGCTACACATATTAAGTCACCCTAAATGGAAGGCTGAATATCACAACATGCCTCCTTAGGTGAAAGAGGTTTGTACACCCCATATTCTCTGAAATCTTTGTTCTATTTACATGTAGGGTTGTGGTATTTATGTTAGCATGGAGGTTCATCTACACACTATGTTTTCCAACCTACATTCGCTTACGTCATGGTTGATAGAAAATTTTACACATTTATACCTTTCCTCATACTCTCCATTACTGATTCATCCTTTTTTCAACAAATGCAACAAACATGTTATCATTTTGGCATTGTTCGCAACAATGGATGCACTTAATCTTTTTACATACAAGGTTGTCATCAAAGGTTTTGCTTGCCCTCTAACCCTTCCTCTCCTTTAACAATTACACATGCAACACAACCAACACATCTTCCCATGATAGTACATATATTGTTGCTATTTTATAAGTAATTACATATTGTGATGCATGTTACACTCCTATGCCACATACGAAGTTCTAGGTTGAACCACTGATCATGTGGTTCAACCTTCACTTGTTTATTTTGTTAATTGCTAGATGTGATTTTGCTCCTCATGTTAAGTCATGTGCAATGGAAGGATGAATACCACAACATGCTTCCTCAGGTAAAAGAGGTTTTTACACTGCATATTCTCTGAAATCTCTATTATATTTACATGCAGGGTTGCGGTCTTTATGTCAGCATGGAGGTTCATCTATACGCTATGTTTTCCAACCTGCATTCACTTACATCATGGTTGATAGAAAATTTTACACCTTTATACCTTTCCTAATTCTCTCCATTACTGATTCATTTTTTTTTCAATAGATGCAACAAACATTTTATCATTTTGGCATTGGTCGCAATAATGGATGCACTTATTCTTTTTACATACAAGGTTGTCATCAAACGTTTTGCTTGCCCTCTAACCCTTCCTCTCCTTTAACACTTACACACACATCACAACCAATGTATCTTCCCATGATAATACATATGTTGTTGCTATTGTATAAGTAATTACATACTGTGATGCATGTTACACTCCTACGCCACATACAAAGTTCTAGGTTGAACGACTGATCATGTGGTTCAACCTTCACTTGTTTATTTTGTTAATTGCTAGATGTTCTTTCTCTCCTCATGTTAAGTCACGCGAAATGGAAGGTTGAATATCAAGACATGCCTTGTTAGGTAAAAGAAGTTTGTACACCACATATTCTTTGAAATATTTGTTATATTTACATGCGGGGTTGCAGTCTTTATGTCAGTGTGGAGGCTCATCTACACATTGTGTTTTCCAACCTGCATTTGCTTTCATTATGGTTGATAGGTACCTCTAGAAACTTTATACTTTTCCTCATACTCATTATCATTCATTTTTTTCAATAGATGCAACAAACATGTTATCATTTTGGCATTGAACGCAACAATGGATGCACTTTTTTTTTTTGCATACAAGGATGTCATCAAAGGTTTTTCTTGTCATTTTATGTTGTTGTTGTCTATGTCCACTTGTACATTGAGATGGACTATTCAATTTCTAGCCTACATTTGTGTTATATTTTATGTGTAGCTTGATTCAATCTATCACCTTTAATTTTCCTTCGTTGAAGCCGACAACCTCCTATTGGTTTCTACATAAGTGACAAATCAGACACTCAAATTTGTCCTCACAATCGTAACGATATTCGTCTATTGATTAAATAGATATTATTGTTTACTTAATCAATTCATTCAATACTTCTATTCATACATTTCATCAAATCATTAAACCGTCTCATGCTTGCTCATTATCCATTTACATAAATGATCATATTCGTCCCATGGTCGTTCACTAACTGTTTGCATAAACGATCATTCTTGTTCATTTCCATTCAATATCCATTTCATAAACGTTTATGTATGTTTGCATTAATGTTCATGTCCATTTTCACTATTGTTCATACCTATTTGCATAATAAATCATAATCATTCATAATCCATTTGCATAATAAGTCATAAACATCATTTTCATATTAAATCAATTATCATTATCATCCATAATTGTTTCATATTCATCTCCATTAATAAATCAATTATCATAGTCATTGATTATTATTTCATAATAAACTAATTTTCATAACTTGCATATTAATCATATCATTTGCATAAATCATTCATGAAATATTGCATTTAGTAAAGCATCTTTAATCATTTTATTCATATTTAATCATTTAGGTACATTTTAATCTAATAACCCTTTATCACTTTCATTCTCATCCATAACATTTAATACAACAATGTGGGATAATGACATTTCCTTCTCTCACATCTTTTATCCCACATTTCATCTTCAACCCCTCTCCATCCTCAAGGAACTCCTATTTAAATGGGATTTCCCTCTCATTTTAGCTCTAACAAAAATTTTGCTTGCAAATTTACATACTCATATCATCTTTGCATCTTGATTGCATTTCTCATTCACCATAGCCTCTTTATTGCATTTTGTGCTCACAAAATCTGAGAGCAAATGCATAAACAAAGAACTTGGTTATAGGGAGACAATGGAGACTAATTTCTTTTAAAAGCATTGTTTTTTTCTATAGTTTAGCTTTACATTTCTGGTTTTGCTTTTGATTAGAATGGCTCTATTGATGTGGGATGAAATGGTGGTTCTTACTACATAGAATCATGCATTTTTCTAGCTCTACAATTGGTGAACTCGACGTGAATCAGTTTATGTTATCATGCATTCTTGCATAAATTTGATAGGTTAATATGGGAGATCAATACAGTTTTGCATGTTTTGATTTAAACTGTCATCATTTGTCTAGCGTGACTTTGCATTTTTTCAAGCTCTTCATCTGAGCCTTGTAATAGTCTTCTATGTATTGTTTGGCACCAACTTCCTCAACTGCTTGAGCTTGAAATCTAGATTCAACAATTCCCCGTTTGTCTTTCTGTGGATGAAAATTTTTGCTATCTGCCATTTTCCCTACAAAATGATTCTAGTTCTCTTTACGGAATAGCTTCTCACTTGAGTGCATGCAAGGAGAACTCTGGTAAAGGCAGTGGCATTTGGATTTACACTTGCGATTGGCATTTCTTTTTTAATGTTCCTAAAAAGGCATTCTTTACCAACTGTTTTGTCTCTATTATGTATTCCATGAAATCACGTTTGTTTGTTGTGGACAAAATTTTCTTGTTTTTTTTTTTTTGAGGATCCTCACAAAATAACCTTTTTTAAGTGCTTTTATCTCGGTAGGGTTCTAACGCCTTCTCCACAAATCCATCTTTAATCGACTTGAAAGTTTCTAATGGCTTTTCCATTTTGTGCATAGCCTTCAATCTTGGCGCAGGCAGGGAGAGTACCGACAACAAGATTCTAACGCCTTTTCAACATAATCATTTTTGTTTGAACGTTTTTAATAGCTTCTCATCAAAACCGGTTTGAGGTGCTCTAATCAACAGTCCACGTGTCTTGTCTAAGCCTCTGTGTTTTCCTTCATTCCTGCAAGCTGTTTCAACATGCAAGCTGCCTTTTGCATTTTGCTTTATTGATCTGCAAGCCATTTCATTTGCATGCGCTGCTTTCCTTTTATATTTTGAATGATAGTTTCTAATGTTCTATAGGTAGATTTGCTAAATAAAGGTTGAAGCATTCAAGTTTTACACCTATTGATTGCTTTGCATTTATTAAAAGGTCAAAGTGGTCGCCTTCCTTCTGCCAAATAGTTCATCTGCTCTATCTCTACACTTGCAGTCATACGATTCATGCACCTTATCTGAAGCTTTAAATGCATTCATTGTGTTCCTTGTTTGTCTTTCCATGTTGTTTACGTTTAGTTTACTTTAACTTTTTAGCATACATTTTGATTAGTCTTTAGATTTTAACTTTTTAACATACTTTCTAAAGATGCACTCTAAGATACATTTGTTAGTTTAAAGTTATTTTAGTCTTTTTCATTTTTAATTTTAGTATAATATCATTTAGTTTTTAAATTAGTTTTAGATTAAGTTTTTTGATTAGTTTAGCTTAATTTTAATTTAGTTTTTAGATTGATCTTCATTTAGTTGTTAATTTAGTTTTAGATTAATTTCAATTTAGTTTTTAATTTAGTCTTTTTAAGATTAGATTAGATTAGATTTTAGATTAATTTTTAATTTAGTTTTTTTAGATTAGATTAGATTTTAAATTAATTTTTAATTTAATTTTAATTTAGTTTTTTTTAGATTAGATTAGATTTTAGATTAATTTTTAATTTAATTTTAATTTATTTTTTTAGATTAATCTAATTTTAGATTTACATTTTAAAATTAATTTAGTTTTAAGATTTAATTTTAACATTTAGTTTTAATTAGTTTAGATTTTGATTAATTAGATTAAATGTCTTTTTCTATTTTAGCTTCATTTGGATTTCAGGTCTAATTTTAGTTTGCTTTTCTTGTAGGTTCGTTTGGCAAAGAATTGAAAATCAAAACATACACTTGTCAAAAAAAGGAGGCATGAAACTACTAATGAGATTTTGATGCAGGACGTTCGTCGAAGACATGATTTTGAAACCAATTGTCTTTTAGATTAGAAAACACTTCAATTGGTGCATTAAAAATGAACAATTCTCTTCTCTCACGTAGATCCAACTAGGGGGTGAATGAACATTGTTTGTTGTGCTTGAGACAGTTGGGAGTATGCTCTCACCTTGTGCAAAACTTGGTGATCAGAAACTAGACCCATCTATTTTTATGTGTCACCCCGATTCAATAATCGAAGTATCCTCTCCCCTTGTGCACTTGTTCGATCTTGGGTGCAAGAGAAATGGTTATTGACTCTAGGACTTCGAACTTCCTTGGTGGGAAAAAGTACTCACCCAAGGCGACTGAAACCGACAATAGAGCTCTTTTGCCGAGCTACCCTCGATTGGTATATAAATGTGAATTCTAATGGAAAACTTAGGATTACGAGTGTGGATGTGTCATACGGACCAATTAGTACTCCCCAAAACCTTGTTGAGCATAACCTCTTCAGGCTGGAGTGCCTCCTAAATGGAGATTAATCTTGCACCCCATGTATGGCCACTCAAACGGGGGTCTTGAATTAAACAGCTTTGTGTAGTAGCCAACAACCTTCTATTTGCTAGCGCAACATCGGTCGGTGTGAAGACATCCACATCTTCGCAGTTTTTAGTAGAGGTGATCAATCATGGGAGTTTCATGGGGGTTGGAAGCTTGGTTGGCCTTATAAGTGAGTGCACTGTAAGGGGGAGCTCGTGCAGCCAAGCTTCTGAATTCACATGCTAAGAATATGTGGCTGGGGAAACCCACGTGGAATCTAGCAAATATTGTCCTTTCCAACCTTAGGATTTGTGCTTGTATTGCAAAAATAAAAAAAAACATTCACGATTGAAAACAAACTCAAAAACACTTTGTTTGCTATGTCTTTTGTGTGTGTTCAAAAATAGACCTCAAACAAACATCACACCTAGAAACTTGCAACATCTCAAACTTTGCAAACCTCAAAAGGCCCAACAACACAAACCTATCACTTAGACTTCTTGGGGTCATCATCCTTCAGTTTTGATCTTTCAATCCTTGCATTCCACCTAGTCCTTGCATTTTGACCTAGTCCTTGCATTTCACCTAGCCCTTGCATATTCATGGTCCTTACATATTCATATCCCTTTCATCCTAGTTCTTGCATGTTCCTAGTCTTGCATACATAGGTCACATTACATAGTCCTTGCATACATATATCATTCCACCTAGTTCTTTCATGTTCAACCCCTTTTGCATATCAAGACCATCTCACCTAACCTTTGCATGTTCTAAGAATTTAGCCCTTTGCATATTCATCGTTGATCAAATAAAACCTTTAGCTTGCACTTAGGCTACTCTTCCTAGGTCTTGAAATCAAACTATTGGCTATCTATCACCCGCATCACTTGAGGTTCACCATCCTTGAGTTAGGGAAACATACCATTATCCTTGATTAGGGAAATCCTTTTGGAGTCCATCATCTCCTACATACCCTCTCTTGATTATTGGTCCTTGTTTCTATCCATCATAACACAAGTAAAGCCTTTACATCATAACCAAATTTGGACCTAGAGTTACCTTTTAGCTTTTTCATTCTTAGCTTGCCATATCATACCATACCATTTTCATATCCCATCTTAGAATCATATCCTTTTCATTTGCATCCTAGTCTTAGGTCTCATACATTACCTTGGATTGAAAATCATAACAAATCACCTATGACCCCTAGAACACGAGCAAAAATGTTTTAAGAAGAAGGGAACCCTTGGGGAAAAGACTTTGATGGGGAAGATCACATTAGTGTTGCAACTAGTGAAACAAGTGAAAATGATAGTGAAGAAATAAAACAATCCACCATAAATGAAGCTCTCAACGATAATAGATTCACTAAACTTCTTACAGAGGTAGTCAAACGTAACCCACAACAATACTTCAAGGCCCTTGCTGATGAAGGAATCAAAATGCCTCCTGATTTTGACATATCATTACTCACAATGAATGACCATCCTCAATCTAGTGAATCTAAGAATCCCAAAACAAACAATGATGGTAGGATCAAAGATCATAGACCCTTTTATCTACAACCTGGTTACAAGCGATCTTCAAAGACATCAAAACCTGCACCTACAAATGATCCTATTTTGGATGAGCTTAGAACATTAAGACAAGAATTGGATACTCTCAAGAACAGTAAAACATCGACTCACAAGTTCTACATTGAAGACATATGTCCTTATCCCTTCAATCCAAGCATACCAATGCCACCTTTTCCTAACCATTGGGACATACCAAAACTTGACAAATATAATGGAAAAGGAGATCCTAAGAACCACTTAAGACAATTTTGTGCCACTACCATGGAATTTGTAGTTGATGAAACGTACCTTATGAGATTATTTCCTTGTAGTCTAGGAGGAGAGGCTATGGAATGGTTTTCATGATTACCCCCGACCATCAAATATTTTCAAGAATTGGCTGATAGATTTCTCTCCAATTATAGTTTCAATTGTGACCTTAAAGTGACCATGACACACCTTTTCAACACCAAACAAAAACAAGGTGAATCTTTTGTGTCATTTTTACAAAGATGGAGACATTTAACAAAATGATTGCATTATTCCATTCCTGATCAAGAATTGGTTGACCTCTTTTGTCAAAATTTGAACAAAGAAATCAGAAGGGAACTTTGCTTCAAATGCTTGGATTCCTTTGATGAAGCCATAGAAATGGGATTTCAAATTGAACAAACCCTCATCGATGATGGAACTATTAAACTTAATAATGATAGAGATCAAAAATTGAATTCAAACAACAAGACCCCTTTTTGGGTTAAGAACAAGAATGTAGTCAATGACGAAGTTGTTGATGCAAAAACAACTAAAACATCACTTCTCCTCATACTTTCACTTTTGCTGAAAATGATGATTCATCCCTTTGAAAACCACATAACACAGCTTTACACATTGACATCCTCATCCATAATGTTAAGATCAAGTGAGTTTTGATAGACGAAGGAGTAGGCCTTAATATTTGTACTTAAGAATTGATCACAAAATTAGGGTTTTCTAAAAATGCAGTTGATCCAAGTAAAAAGATTACCATAAAGGCATATGATGAAGAGGAATGCTCATCTAAAGGATTAGTTACTCTACCAATTAGAATTGACCCTGTGGTAAAGGATGTGGTTTGCCAAGTCCTTGATCTCCCATTGACCTATAATATCCTCCTTGGAAGACCTTGGATTCATGCAATGCAAGCAGTACCTTCTACATACCACCAGTGCATTAAATTCCCCCACAATGGTGTTGAAATCACAATACGAGGAGATCCAAACCCTTTCATGTATTGCCATAATCTAAACCCTAAAACTTAAATCACAATCCCAAGCAACCGTGAAGTATTTCCTTCCCAAGCATATGTTGATCCTGAGTCCTTAAAAGCATCTTCCTCAAAATCCAATACAACCAAGATCAACATACAAGTAAAAGAACAAGGAGTAGGAGAATATACCTTGAATCGTGCCCTTTGCATTGGAAAGCTACCTTTATCTCCTAACACCTATGGAAAACCACAGATGACTAAGACCACATTAGATGTAGATACTACAATGATTTGTAAATCAACTACTTTCAAAAAATGGGGAGCCCTTTATAATGAAATAGAAGTTTATCTCCTAAAATGGTTATACAAAGATGAAGATACAAAAAAAGAGTAGAATGAAATAAAGATACCTGTTGAACAATATGGTAAATGATTTGATCTTATGAAGAAAATGGGATATGATGGTAAAAGTCCTATTGGCTTACAGAAACAAGGTATCTTGGAACCAATACAACCTACCCGTACGCAAAAATTCCCTAGTTTAGGATATGATATGCAGAAAACTAAGACCTTGAGTACCGTGTGTGCTTCAGGTAAGGAAGTAGAGTCCTCTAATGCTACATAGACCAATGAGGAAAGTGCCATTGATGACTTCATTGACATTTATGACTATGATAGTGTCCCTTCCCCTAAACCCAATCATAATATTTGTACCCTTGAATCCATTCAAAATATTGACTCGAATCATGATTCTTTACCCTTGGTTCACTGTGAACTCATTGATTTCAATCAAAAGGGACCACCACAACTGGATGTATTTGAAAATGATGAGACAATCATAAATTTTCTAGGAGCACGAGAAGACACACCCCTTGAGGATCATAAAGCAGGATTCATCATAGAACTCAATAGTGTGACTTATTTTGGGGGGAGTGCCAAGCCTTTTAGTCACAAAATTATTGAAAATATAAATAGGTCTTCTATTCAAAACTGCTCTGCGACACTATTAGACCCAAAAAAATTAAAATTAAAGGATGTATCCAAGGGAGAAAACCTCTCTGAGGTGCCCAAGGATGGAAGGATTGACACACTTCCCTTAGTAGTATATCATGAAAAATCATCCATGTTGGTGGAGAAGACAGTACCAACAAATCTGGGCATAGAAGAAAAACCAAAGATAATTCATTTAGCAAAATCATTAACACCTGAAGAGAGAATAAAGCATATACAATTTTACAAGGAAAGACAAGTTAACTTTGCATGGTCCTATGTAGATATGCCAGGACTTGATCCATATCTAGTAATGCATCACTTGTCTTTGCCACCTGGGGAAAAACTTGTTAAAAAAAAGTTGAGAAAAATGCACCCACACATTGCTCTATTGGTAAAAGTTGAATTACAAAAGTTACTAGATGTGGGATTTATCAGACCTGTTGACTATGCTGATTGGATTTCAAATTTAGTACCAGTTTCAAAACCTGATGGGGGCATCCAAGTTTGCACAGATTTTAGAGATTTAAACAAAGCTTGTCCTAAGGATGACTTCCCACTTCCAAACATTGACATGATAGTGGATTTGACAGCAGGGCATGAAATGTTATCCCTCATGGACGGTTTCTCAGGCTACAATCAAATTAAAATTGCTCCTGAAGATCAAATTAAGATAGCATTCACTTGTCCTTTGGGAACCTTCTATTGGAATGTCATGCCCTTTGGGTTGAAGAACGCCGGAGCTACCTACCAACGTGCAATGACAACTATCTTCCATGACATGATGCATAACTATTTGGAAGACTATGTAGATGATTTTTTGGGAAAATCCTACACCAGAGCAGGACATCTAGAGATCATGGATAAAATTTTCACAAGATTAGAACAATACAAGGTCCGATTGAATCCAAAGAAATGTGCCTTTGGGGTAACCTCTGGAAAACTCCTTGGATATATTGTCTCATCTAAAGGAATTGAAGCTGATCCTACTAAAATAAAGGCTATACTTGAAATGCCTCCGCCTAAGAATATCAGACAGTTGAGATCATTACAAGGGAAACTTCAGTCTATCCGTCGTTTTATAGCACAACTTGCAGATAAATGTCAACCCTTTCAGCATCTATTACACAAGAATGTTTCATTTAGATGGGACGACAAGTGTGAACAAGCTTTTCAAGAAATCAAAGAATATTTGATGACACCACCAGTATTAGTACCTCCTACAGATGACAAACCTTTACTTCTATATATATCCACAACTACCACAGCACTGGGGGCACTTTTGGCACAACATGACTCTAAAGGAAAGGAACATGCAATCTATTACATCAGTCGTACTCTAGTGGGATATGAGCTCAATTATAGTCCTATTGAAAGAGCATGCCTTGTTGTAGTTTTTGCATCACAGAAGCTGAGACATTACATGCTTACACACCAGACAAAGCTCATTGCAAAAATTGATCCTCTTAAGTACCTCTTGAACAAAGCAACACTCACAAGACGATTAGCTAAATGGGTGATGATTCTTAGCGAGTTTGATATTGAGTACATAGAAAGAAAAGAAATCAAAGGACAAGCTATCACAGATCAACTTGCTGATGCTCCTATGACAGATGATCATCCTCTTATTATAGAGTTTCCTGATGAATCAATCTTCAACATGGAATCTACACATCTGTGGACTTTATATTTTGATGGCTCGTGCACACAAGGTGGTTCTAGCACTGGAATTCTCTTTGTCACTCCGCAAGGGGATTGTATACCTAAAGTTTATAAGATACAGTTTCCATGTACCAACAATATTACAGAATATGAGGCATTACTTTCTGGGCTCCGTATAGCTATGCAATGGAAGATCCTTGAGTTGCATGTTCTTGGTGATTCTCAACTAGTGATCAGACAAGTTAATGATGACTATAAAACAAAAGATGAAAAATTGATGCCTTACAAGAGAATGGTGGATGAATTCAAGGCCTATTTCACATCAATCTCTTTTGAGCAGATTCCCTGAGATAACAACAGAGCTGTTGATGCAATGGAAACAATTGGTTCACTTGTAGAAATGCCAAGTAATGCCACTTACTGTGAGTTCCTAGTGGAACCTCTTTTGGAACCTGCTTACAATATACCACAATATGAAATGATTTGTCTCATTGTTGGTCCTAATTCCCAATGGTATGGGGATATTTATACCTATCTTCGAGATAACACCTTGCCATCAAACCTATCCAATAAATCTCGTAAAACCTTTATCTGTCAAGCTTCCCGCTATGTGATCTTAGCCGATACCCTTTACCGCCGAGGTCTCGATGGTACTTTACTTAGATGTCTTGAGCACGATGAGGTCAAAACTGCTTTACAAGACGTACATGAAGGTATATGTGGGGCACATTCTAGCGGTCCTACCTTAGCCAAGAAACTCTTGCATATGGGTTATTATTGGCCTTCAATGGAAAAGGATGCTTATCAGTTTGTTAAAAAATGCAAGCAGTGTCAAAAACATGTAGACTTGATACATTCTCCCGCACAAGAATTACAGTCTCTTGCTACACCATGTCCCTTTTATCAGTGGGGACTCGATCTCGTGGGCAAGATCCATCCTCCTTCCTCCAATGGTTATAAGTTCATTCTCGTTGCCACCGACTATTTCATGAAATGGATTGAAGCTATTCCTCTCACTCATATCACTGGAAAACAAATAGCCACCTTCATACTAAACTACATCATCTGTCGTTATGGCGTTCCTCTATCCATCATCACAGATAATGGTCGTCCATTCAAAAATTAGGATGTCCGTGAACTCTGTGAGAAATTCCATATACAACATCATTTTTCCACACCTTACTATCCTCAAGGTAACGGCTAGGCTGAGGCTTCTAATAAAACCATTCTCAAAATTCTTAAAAGGACAGTCAATGAAGATGGTCGAGATTGGCATATTCAATTGAATCCTCCACTGTGGGCTTATCCCACGAGTGTCTGCACTCCCATAGGTGCTACCCCATATGCCCTTGTCTATGGATTTGAAGCCATCTTTCCCATCGAGGTTGAGTTGCCCTCTTTGCACGTCTCTTTGCACAATCAAATCAGTGATGAAGAATACCGAGTTTCCCATTTGCAGGAGTTGGAACTGTTGGATGAACGAAGACAAACTGCTTTCAATCATCTTAGAGCATACCAGCAACGGATGTGTCAAAGTTATAATCAGAAAGTGAAACCACATACATTTGAGGTTGGGGATCTTGTTCTTCACGAAAATCCTCACACTCAACAAGACAGAGAAAAGAAGGGTAAATTTGAGCCTACTTGGTTGGGTCCATACGTTATCACTACTGTGTATGGATCTGGGGCATACCAGTTATCTACTCCAGAAGGTGAAATGCTTAGTGATCCCATCAATAGTATGCACATTTGCAAGTTTTACACCTAAATGCTTCAGAGGGAAATCTTTTCAAAGTCCTAAAAAAATACAAAAAAAAGGAAAAAA
>VDFB02074856.1:0-12788 GCA_007258455.2 Sequoia sempervirens | reverse complement strand
ATTTCCTTAAATCGCCTCTCTAACTCTCCCTGATTTTCTCAATCTCTTTCCTTCTTTTGCTCATCCCTCTTTCTATATAATGTGAGGGATTTGCATTGTAATATTATCTTTTAGTCTATTGCAACGAAGTGCTGTCCTTTTGTAAGCAAGCTTGTGAAACTTTGCGTTCATATTTTGTGAATGAGATTCAATCAATAAAGAAAAGGATTGCAAGCCAGACTTTGCGTTGGATTCAATACTTTTGTAAGTTGATTTGATTTGGTAGTGATTAGTTCGAGGAATTTGAAAGACTCTAAGTGGTTGATGTAAACTTTGTTTTACATCTATTATTTAGATTGCATTGTTATTTTGTTTATCATTGGTTGAGTGATCTATAAGACTTTGCGCTTATAATCATTTATACTTTTGCATGTTCTTGTTGGATAATCTATAAGACTTTGCGCTTATAATTATTCATTCTCTTGGATACTTTGTCGAAGGATCTACAAGACTTTTTGCTTGTAATCGTTCGTGCCATTAATACTTTTGTTGGATGATCTACAAGACTTTGTGCTTGTAATCGTTCATGCTGTTTGAATAATTGTTGCGTCTAAGAAGACTTTATGCTTCTAACGTAGCAAACGGGTATCGCTTATGGCAGATCCAACATTGATAAAGCTACGGAACGACTTTGTGCCTTCGTGAGATTTCCCCTTTTACTTTATTTTTGTTTGTTGTTAATTACTCCTGGTATCTCTACGCTTCGCTTTGACGATATAGAGATATTGGCATTACTGCTGGTTGCTAGTTTTAAGTTATCAAGAATTCGAAACTTCCAACACGTGAAACATTGTAAACATCTTCTCTGAAAAAAGAGAGAAGGATGAATGTAACACACCCCCCCCACTCCGTGAATTTCGTGTACATTGTGTAATTACTTTTGTGATTTACTATTGTTTCTCTTAGCATTAAGAAGGGCGCCTCCCCTTTTCGAGAGGAGAGATTCATATCTCACATAGCTGTGGCTGAAGTCCAAGTTGTGTAATCTGTCGAGAGTTGATTACATAATTTTCACCCAACACATGCCATTATGTGGCTGAAACTCCTGATGCTGCCCCTGCTGCTCTGCCCCCGGAGTCTGAGGTGGAGTCTCCTAGGTAAGAAAGTAGGCTGACCTGGCCTACGCTCCTGATAGATCGGTGACGGCTGACGTGGTACTGATGCCAAAGGCTGATCTACTGGTGTAGTCCCGCTCGTCTGTCCAATCTGTATATAATGAGGCTGTGTGGGCGTATACTGTCTGATAGTGCCCATCAACTGGGACATCATGTCCATCATGTTATCATGTCTGCGTCTAAACTCCTCATCTGTAATATCACCCTCTGCATGTGCCTTCCCTGTATCCCTAACTGTCTCTGTAGGAATCTCGCGATCTGCCATTAGGGTTGCAACATTGTTTTCACTGCTGTTAGAGTTGGATCTGTGAATGCCTAAGACACCTGACACTGTCTCACCTTCTGGAATCGGTGGACCTGTCCAATCTTCGGCTCTGCCTGTCCCTACGCCCTTAATATAATGAATGGTATCTCTGCTCATGAAAAAGCAACTAAAAAGCACACTGTATTCTGAAAAAGCAACTGAAAAAGCACAGGATGGCAGGAAATCTGTGCTCTGATACCACTGTAAGAACCCTGGTGGTTCTCAACCCCAAAACCCTAACTGAAAAGATTGTTTTTGCAATTTTTGTGTTTTTCTGTGTTTTTTTGTGGTTTTTGTAATAATGCAAGAAGCTGCGATTTTGCTAAATAAATTGCTAAAAATTCCTAATAAATTCTAACTTTATGAAATAAGCTCAAAATTGTTCAGAGAACATAGGCGCATCTATTTATTATTATTCCAGAGCTTTTACAATGCAAATAGAGTAAACAAATGTATATAGAATATGATTTTGTTCAAAAACCTGATTTTGCTTGCTAGGCGCCAAAAAGAACAGAGAAGAAATGTACGGCTGAAGAATGGATGATTCCCTGACCTCTGAAATCGTTGCCAAGCCTCCAGATATCCAAGGCGCTATGAAACCCTCTGCCAAAGACTGAATACTGAATGCGTTTCTCCTGAGAGGAAGGTACGGCCTGGAAAAGTACAGAAAAAGTACGGCCTGCTGCAGCAATGATGAATATAGTACGGCTCAAGGAAATGAATGCCAGATCTCTGTAAATGATATCTCTGATAAAGTCGCCTTTATTGCTAGATGATATTCTCCGAATCTCCTTTTGAAATCGATGCAATAAGTTCAACTGTAACTTCTAAATGAAGTTACCAAGATGCAAGCTTAAACTGGTATTTCACAGTCTCAGTCTGCCAAATTCCTGAAGAGGTATCGTTCTCCAGAAACGCTTCGTCTGCCAGAAACCCTAGGGTTTGCAAACTCCAATGCTCAGAGCAAAAAGACAAAAGTTGAATAGCATAACATAATGGTTCGATTTTGTCTTGTCTGAATATATACTTCCTTTGAAAAATTCGACCCAAGCTCCTTTTTAATAATCATTTAATAAAAATGATTAATTCGCCCTTTTTAGACTTAGGAGAAAATAATTAATAATTAAATGACGCCTCAGTAATGAATAATAATTATTCATTATGTCAAAATAAATCACTTTATTATAAAGTATTAAAATACTTTATAATATATCATTTAATCGTTAATATTTAAATATATTAATAAAGTGACTTTAATATAAAGTCAAAATATTAAATATTTAATAAATCATTAAATACTCCTTATTTCTCCGTCTGATCATCAAACTGAAGAACTGGGTCGACTCTGAGCTGAATAGTTGAACCGTGCTCAGCCTAAAATAGCAGCTCACACCTAACTTCTAAAAAATAGAAAGTTTCAAAATGCACTGAAGGTTCGAAGGCCCAACCTGAAACAACCGCAAAACTCCTGAGCTACCAAACACTCTGAAAGTAACTCCGCCTGTGATGACTCTTCCTCGCACACTGTACCTCACGAAAATGAAATAATAGGCTAACTCACACAAATACAACACTAGGATGGGGACACATCATGCATCGATACTTGTGCAGACTGTACTGGTGCGACAACAGGGAGATGCCTCTTTCCTATGCCACGATCCCTATGGAAATAATATATTGTCACGACTCATAATAATAGGGTGGCAATTGCTTTGATTAGGTCCCACACCTCCACATCACCTTGACAAGTGTGGTGGTCAATTGGAGAATAGTATGTGAAGGGAGAAGGGCCGCGATAGGCATATAGTAGTGGTGGCTATAATAATTCCCACACTAGCATGATATTGCCCGATAATATTCTTAGCGCAATAATACTTAATGAAGCACCTGATAATATTCATAATCAATGATTTATTGTATGCCACGATATTGGAGTGGAAACTTACAATGATATTATATTTAAACATTCAACCTCCAATTTAGAAAGCAAAAGATATACGAACCAATAATGTGAATCAATGCACCAATATAAATCGCCTAGACTCAGTGGATGATAGCCACGAGTTCCATATGCATAGATACAATCACCAACTTTGACTATAAATTCATATATATATAATTCCAAAACTAGATTAATCAATATATCAAGTCCCAATCTGAGCAATATATGAAATAACTTCTGTGTAAAATATGATATTAATTGATCAGCAACCAGTAGTGATAATATGCAATCGAACCAGACTGGATACTTGTTGAATACTCCACAAATTTGTCTCCAAAGGAGACCCACAAATTTGGCAATGAATTGCAAGGTGGAATCGTTTCACCACCGAAACTCTGAAACCTCAAGCCCGAAAGCTCTCAGGAAAATTAATGAAACAAACTCCAATGATCAATAATTCATTCTCCAAAGCACCTTATGCCTCTCGTGAAATAATTGTTCAATTATTTGATCATTTGAATAATTAACTTTAGGAGGGAAATAATGACTTTAGAAATATTTTTGGTCCCACTTAAGTCACTTAAATATAATATTAATTAATTAATAATATTCATAATGTTTGCTTGTGAGGAATAATATTAATTAATTTATAAATAATTCCTTTGCTTTAATTATTAGCTTACGGGAATTAGATAAGCCAATAATTTATCCGAACCATCAATTGGAAGGGGACATTACAAGAGGATAGTTGGTAATGCAGTTTTATTGATTTTGCTAATGGTATGTTGTACAAACATACTGGAGTCATACAATTAAACCCATATAAAATAGTTGTACTCTTTCAGATAAATGTTCCTGTGCACATCTTTTTACATGTTCATTAAATATTATCTATGTCTTAGAAAAAACTTGTGTATTTTTCATTTACAAGTGGGGAAAACAAGACAAGTGAAGCATCATAGTGATCAAATTTGCATTTTCTTTATTCTTTTAGTGATTTCTACAGCATATGTATATACTAGACTGAGAAATCTGTAAGCTGATGATTAATGACTTTTGGAAAGTCAAAATATGCTTTAATATTGATCCCTAAATTATCAGGTGTGTTATATAGATGATTTCAACTTATGTTTTTCTTCCATTTTATTTGGAAGAAATTTTCACAGTTCTTGATAACTATTGAACTTATTTACTTGCAGAGAATAGAGAACAAAGGAAGGGATTATGGTTCTTATGTTAAGGTTGGAGATTTCAAATGGTTTGTTAGAGAAACAGGTAGTTTCATGTTTGCAAAGTTTAAAATTTCTGAAAAAAGTTTCCAAACATTTGGTTCTTAAGATTTAGGTATAATTCATGTATCATTTGAAAGAGCAGTACTTGATTTGGCAGGACAATTAGGTTTGGTGACTGAAAATTCATCTTTTTTTGTTAACTAAGTTAACCACATGTTTTCTAATATTCCGGTTTTACCTCTGTTTATGTTGGCCAATATTTTTTTTGTTTCATTATGTAATTTATTTGTTGCATATAAAATATTAGGCAACACATAGTGCATCACCCTTACTACAGAATGCTTTTGATGAAAATGATTGCTTGTAAACATTCTGACTCTTGGAATTCGTAATAATTGATGGTTATTTAAGATCTTGTATCTTGAGTTTTAAATCATAGTGTCTGGAGTGGAGTCAGATCCACTAATGACTTTCTGTATATTCAAACTGTAATTCTTCATGGTCTATATATCTAGTTTCAATCTGTATGTTATCTTTCTTTTGGACATGCGTGTACCCTTATTTACATGTGCATTGGGAAACCAATTGGCAGTAAGCAATAGAAAAAATAATTAAAAAATTGATCTAATTTTATGGTACTCTGCAAAGATATTGCAAAATAACTTGTAAATGTGTTACTGTTTTAATCTATCTTTTGCAATACAACACAAAATGGAATAGTATGTGAGGTAAAACCTCTCTTCAAATTTGGAGGGGAAGTTCCCTAAGACTAAACCAACCTAAACCTAAGCTAAATTGTCATGTCCCCATTTCTTGGCGCAGCATCGCTGATCGTGGGTGGATTGGCCTATCATGAGACCCTCAGAGGCTGACGTGAGTGGTTAGGGGGTCGCTTCGAGCCGGGCTCGGCCGACAGCAAGATGATCAATTGGCTTTCGCTTTGGGCTCAATCGGGAGACAGACAACATACTTTTAATTGCTATTTTTAGCAGCTTCCTGTGCAGAGTGGGACCACTGCTATTTTTAGCAGTTTGGCTGTGGCGGCATCCGGAATCACTTCAGAGTTCGTCAGCTTCAGACGGATCAGTCATCGGATGAGAGACGAGGATGATATTAATATTTAATTATATTAATTAAATATTAATTAATGATGATTATAATATAAAGTTATAGAATTAAATTATAACTTAAGTGATTTATTCTTGAGGGGTGCGCCATCATCAGAGGGGGCCAAATTCGGGATTATATTTTATTATAATAATTTGGCTGAGAACTATTGAAATAATAAAAGATTAAAAAGTTGAAATATTTTAATAATCCCTATTATTAAGGAAATCGCACTTTTGTGCAATAAAGAGGTTTTGCATTGGGATTTGGGCCATTATGACATTTGATGAATTGAGAATTTGCCAGTCTTTGCCAGAGGACGAAGACCTTAGGGTTTGAGTTCGATATTCGTTGGAGAACGAGCCATCTCCATTGAATCAGTTCAGAGGGTGTGAAATAGCACCGACCCATCGCTAGCTGTAGAGACTCTTCATCCTACAGTTACAGAGCTTCCGCAGAGAATTTATTGAACTGGCTGCAGGTTTCTTCATCGTGGTTTCAGAGAGTATTCATCTCGTAGGGCATTCATTTCTTTTAGGCATCCAAACTAAGATCCTAAGAGTTTGAAGGAGGCCGTGATGTTACGACCCAATTCGGCGTAAATTAAAAACTTTCCAATTCTCACTAAAAACATGTAAAAGTAACATCTAACAAAGATAATACAATAAAATTTCTTCCTTTCTTTATTGATAAACATGTACAAGTTACAATATGTTTCCACATGAATTTCATTTTCATTGCAAATATAGAGTTAAAAGTAATACAGTTACATACATAGCTCGTAAGCTTTTGCACAAATAGAAGTAAGAAGGTCCAGGAATCTGTCCTTTCAAATCTTGGTACATCGGCCGCTTGCTGTGGAGGAGAAACATCACTCGGGCGCTTTTCCGCCAACCACGGACTTATAATGCGGTCCCCCGCACGATCATTTTGCAATGAACGGCCCTCCCTTCGAAGAAGAGATTGGTGGGGTATCCTTTAACGATTACCAACTGAGCATAGTGCTGTGTCCTACTCAACTAGAACCTTGCTATTTCACAATCTCGATCTAGTACTCGGATCCCAATGAACTGACAGTGTAGTCTCAACTATCTCACATCTAGGTGGATGTCGTATCTTTCACTACTTTGGCCAAAGTATTCTCATTCAAGACTTCGAATGAAGGTCATCTATCATAAACACTACTCAGGGCCGATTTGACTTAAGGCTTCCTTACTCTACGCATAGGTTTGTCCTTCAATGGGTGAATCCGTCATCCCAGACATCCTACAATCATACGAACCTACTAGAAATGAAAACAGTGTTCAAGAGTCTTGTTCCAATTCCTCCTAACTAGGAATTCTTTATCCTAGGAGTACTAAACTTGTCTCAGTTATCCTAATAACTTAAGCTAAAAGACTTCACTTGATTCTGCCATCATTTCGATCCTAGTAGATAAATATTACGTCTACGTATTCTCCATATATGGAGATCATACACAACATGCAATAACCATTCAAAATGCAAATAAACCCTTCCCTTTTATCTTTTCCATTATTTCGTTTTAATGCAAGAGAAATAATCTAATCCCTTAAGCACTTTATCCAAATAATCCCTTTTTCACAATTTCCCCTATTCATTGAATCCTTTACACATTTTCTCCTTTATTGCATTGCTTTTATTCATCGAATTGGTTCTTTCCTATTAAAGCTAATAGAAAGCAACGATCACAAGACGCAAAATAAACAACACTTAACAAAGGTTATATAATAGGAAGATTCATGCCTGATTTTAAAGCTTCTCCTTCCAGACTTGCTCTTTTAAATTCTTCTTCAAATAAGCCTCCGTAGTTTCAGCTAAATATGGCTTCTTTTATGGAAGTATTTCTCTCTATAGAGAACTCCTATATCTCTGTCTCACAGACGTGTTTCCACCACTCAATTCCTACTCAGCTATACAAATATATCACTCTGAACTAAATATGATTCAATCACTGTAACTGGTAATTGCTGGTAATAATGCACTGAATTTATCAAACTAAACAATATAGGAAACTTAAGCAGTATAATGTAATGGATATGGAATAAAATAGTAAACTCAGATTGCTCCCAAGATGTGTTCACAATGAATGGAAGGGCGTCATTATATAGGGCCCGAAATACAACGGATTCCCAGTTATGTAGGCATGCCAAATGACAACACAGTAATCAGAAACAGTCAAAAGACATTTGGCGGATTATTTAACCCTAAGTCATCAAACATGAAGGTGATTCGACCTCCATTTTTGACAGCAGCAAAGCTTATTTCAATTTGAATTCGTTCAGTTTGTTAAAACGTGACAGCGCTTGTTCTCACGCGTTTTTTCAGCTAGGTTATTTGCCAAGTTTTATTGAAGACTTTTTCCTTGCTCTAATGGCGTCCAGATTTCATTTTATTCACCAAGCAAGAGATAAATCGGCCATTTTCAACTGTCCGGCCCTAGTCGCGCGAATTTCCTGCGCGTTTTTCATTTTGCTTCAGCATTTTCGCGTTTTTTCTTCTTTATTTCGCATTTGCAATTCTTTAATATTTTTAATAAAGTTTCCAAAGTAAAAAATGACGCATTTGTTCAAGCTCAAATTTGAAGTTTAATATTTCAACGAATACATTTGAGAAATCCGCGTTTTTAAAGAAATTCGCGATTTTAAGAAATCCGCGATTTTTATGCTCTTCCCAGATTTGCATTCGCATTTTATAAAAGGGTTTTAAAATGTTTTAATTTCCATTTCATTTGATTTTATCAATTCTTTTATTTAAATATATTTTGTATATTTTAAAATACTTATATAATATAGTTTGTGTAATTATTTAAATTATCAATTTAAATAATATTGTATACATTTTAAACTATATTATATTAGTATTTTAATATAATATTAAATATATATTAAAATACTTATCTTTATACTAATACATATATATTAATTTACATTATACGTTTAAACATGTAAATTTATATATATGTATTCGTATAATCTCAGAGGCAAGATATCGTTACAATATATAATTCATTTATCTCGTTAGCCGTGGGTATGTATACTTGTATATATATCGGTATATATACTATATGTATAAGTATTTACAAATACACATATCCACCTCTAACCAGAACTTGTCATTTTTAAGGTTATACTGGCAAGTATCACTTGTTTACACATTCAGAAGAAGACACGACTCCTAATGATACTAGACAAGCCTACAGATGACTTACCTTTAACCAGAACAATGACTTAGCTTACACAGTTCTAAGGTTTGTGTGTGTATGTCCAGTTG
The DNA here is from genome assembly GCA_007258455.2 of Sequoia sempervirens. NCBI lineage: Eukaryota > Viridiplantae > Streptophyta > Pinopsida > Cupressales > Cupressaceae > Sequoia > Sequoia sempervirens. The sequence goes on along the minus strand of VDFB02074856.1, from coordinate 3,758 downwards.
GTATCCATTACTGTTTACCCGACCAAGTTCTTCCCCGAGTGATATCTCTCCTCTGTCCGGAGGATCAGTCTTCATACCTGCATATCATGACATGACACCGGCAGTCATATGCTCATAACAAGGTAAAAACGTCTCACGAGTTAGAATAACATTATTCTATAATTGTATGCAACATTTAATCAAGACAAAATCATTTAGAAGTAACAATCAAATGAAACCATCATTTAAACATAACTCAATCATTTATTAACAAGATCAACCATGTTTTATTCATCATCAAGATTCAAACATTACATTCAATGGCCCTATACAATAGTAGCTATAATATCGGATGTAACACCGCACTATTTAATTTAATACTGCTGTACACAGCCGTACTTTTCCTGCAGCACCTCATAGATGATAAATATTCAGAGCTATTCAATCTTCAGTGTTTTGGCAAGAATATTATCCAGAAAGAGGCTATTACCTTGGGCGTTTGTTTTCACACATCCTTTACAGATTTGATTAAGCCGTATTTTTATTTAATTGCTGTCATCACCAGCCGTACCAGTCTGCAGCAAATCCGTACCAGCAGCAAGGGCCGTACCTATTGTCCTGAGAAAAGCGCTTGGCTTGTTGACTTCCAGTCTTCACATTTAGGGGGCGCCACAGCATCTGGATCACTCTATAATTGTTTCCAGAGGGAGAAGTGCCAGTTTGCAACAGCCGTACCATCTCAAGTTATCTATTAGCAAGCTGCAAATGTCAGGTTCATTTCAATAAAATCATTGCTTTTTGTTTGCATGTAACTGGAACTTAATTGTATTCATCTCCAAAGATTAATAAACGGTCCGGCTTCAATATTTGCTATAAAATCTATTACTTCTGGAGTTGTATGAATTTATCTAGATTTTATTTCATTATATTGCAAAAATCGCATTCTTCATGTTTTATGCAAAAAACGTCAAAAACGTTCAAAAACCAAAATACTCCAGAAACTCTCAAGAAAACTTTCAGATTCAGGATTAGGGGAAACAAGGGGTTTCTACATAAATTGACCCTAGACTAAAACTATAGACAAGATATACTAATATGCACACTACACAGGATTCACTAGGGGGTGGGTTTGCATAAAAGAAATAACCACCTACCTATGTTTTTGCCTTGGATACGTGCAGCAGACTATTAATAGGCGTGCCTTGCAAATTATATTCTCAGATTTTGAAGGAAAGAAACTTTTAAACACACAAACTATACTCTACAGCCGGCTAAAACAAAAACTAGTTATTCAGTGCGAACAACGATTGAAGGAATATAACACATGATTTTAGGAAATAAATAGGTAAGTTGAATTCAAAGCCACAACTTAGGTAGACATAATACAAAACTTGAGTTAATACAATTTACTTCATGGAATTATCAACAAAATAAATGTAGATACAAAGTAACCAACTTGAACAACAGTTTTTGCCGTATAAGTGTATCATTAACTACCATTAAGAATATCTTGTGCCCTAGGCACTTTTATGTTACAAATTACAATGCATATGCTTTTAGGGATTTGAAAAGAATAATTAACTATTCTAAAATGATATCTTGTAAACCTTTCTAAAGCTACAGAAATAAGCAGGAAAGAAAGATACTTTAACTGATAAAATAGAAATAACTACATCAGCTTAAAAATAGGTCCTCATCCTTGCTTAGATATAGAACACTGAAAATAGCCATTATTGGAAATAGTTTCTGCTAAAAATAGCAATTGCACATTTATGCCCTGTGATTCTAAAACCACTTCACTCTCATGAATATTGAAACCCTGGCATCATTGATCTATCCATCTGTTGACAACTTTATCATCAAACCCAATGTCCTTTGTGGAACAAAATGAATTTGATGTTTTGAACCTTGAAACCTAGGTATTGACCTTGAATCCATCAAGCAACACTAGCCCTAGGCAATGGATGATTATCAACAAAAACTCCAAAAATCCAAGAATGTGATTTACTTAGTGAATAAGGTTGCCAAAGCTAAAAGTAAAAGCCCTAGGTGGCTGGAACAACATGGTGATGTTGAAAACCTAGTTATTAGGATCTCTTAAATGACGAATATATATATAGTTGAAACAGAGATATGCAGAAGTGTGCAAGACCCCATTCTCTTTTGCTTGAAAAAATTTAAACTCATTGTTTATGGCACTTTTGGAGGCTTGAAATTGTTAAAGAGCATAATGTTTATTAGGGAATTGCATTTTATTTATGTACTCCTAAATACTATTGTTAAGACTCTTAACTTGTAAGTTTTTTCCTTATAATATAAAGTGGGTGATTTACAAAGTTTAGCTTTAAAAATAAAAAAATAATTTATTAATTGAATTAATAATTAAACGGTTATAAGATGAAAAGTTGTTACCTATACAGCAACCCCTTGAATTGTCTTAATATTACATTGAGAATATATTACATATACATTGTTGTATATGTGGAGCTACTTGTTTAGCATAAGGTGTATATTTGTGGATAAATTTTATGTGCATATGAGGCCATTATAGGAACAAGGGAAGATAATACTAATAAATAGGTTCTTGTTATATCTTTATTTATATAGAAAGATGTAAGTTTCCTCAATATTGAATGATCTATTTTGGGGTTTTTGGCTGAAAGGCTTTCCCTATGTTAATTCTGTGTACTGTGTTGGTATTGTTTTAACAGTTAACCAGTTTTTACCAACCAATGTTATCCGGGATTACTTGAGTTATTGAATCCATTATAATTACTTATTAATTCTATCCTTTACCATATCTTTCCAAATCAAATGCCCTTGAGGAAAATAATTTAAATCCAACATTTTGTTGACTCATGGTAACATATCAATCTATATATGGTTTTCTTTTCATTTCATCATATTGCCAGTTACGATATAAAAGAGCATCAGGCATGATAGATAAATATAAAGAAAGGTTGGATAATAAGTAAAATAAATAATTCATTGTATCCAACTTACTCTATTTAAAAGCATGGTTATGCATGTATCAAATATTATTATCAATTTGAGAAAGTGAGTTGTTATTGCAACCTTTGAATTGAATGTTGAAGTTTCTCAAAATACTACAAAAGTCTCACAATTCTCTTGAAGGCTCTATTTGAGCAATTAACCTATAAATCCCTACATGGAATATCCTATGTAAAACTCTTAGTCGTCAATTCCAAATAGAATGCAATTGTAATTGAAATCCTCAAATTTTAAGCATTTATTTGGAATTGGGGATTGGATTTTTGTGACATTAAGGCCCTAACAAATGGACATTGTAATGGATGATTGTCGCTCTAAAAAACTGTCCAAGGAGCAATCTTGGAAGGGATAGCTCACCCATTATTAGGGGGAATTCTTTTTAAGTTTTTATGACTCTTTGACTATATTAGTTTAGTAGGTTGATTATTTACTACTTGAAGAAGCATGAAAAATCCTATCTACTAATATATGAATATCTCAATTTCTTAATTATCTTCTATTAGAGTGGACTTCAATCCTTTAAAGAAGTCGACTCTAGTACCCTTTTTTCATTTTTTTTGGAATGTTTATATTCCATGATTGTCACTATTTTATTCTATCTCAAGCTAGATATGCACAAGTTTGCTTTAAAATTTTGTTTGATCATAAACCTATTGCTACACCTATTTAAGTAGGAATCAAATTGGATCCTAAACCATCATGTGAAAGGCCATTTTTTAATAACCCCCACAGGGCATTAGCCCAAATCCACAAATTTTTTGCAATCA
>VDFB02074855.1:0-11410 GCA_007258455.2 Sequoia sempervirens | reverse complement strand
AGTCCTTCCGACCACCCTAAAACATAGAAGTTAGCAAAGACAAGTTGGGGAGACAAAGAAAATGTCATGCTGACCTGAACCATGATGTAAAATATGCAATACCCGATGGATTCAATAGGGAAGAATGGAAAAGTATGAGTGGAAAATGCACATGGCAGGGCAAAATTAGGAAGTTCATGAGTGAAATTATATGTAAAATCATCAAATTTTTATAGTTCTAACAGTGGCTTCGTCTAGGGATGAATGATAGTTAGATCATTGCAAGGATCCAGAATCTTGGGTGAGTAGACTAGATGCAAAATGATGAACCAGTGAGCAAAATGGAAATGGAAATGAAGGAATGAATGCAAACTGAATGCAAGATGGAGATGAATGCAAAGCCCTAAACTACTATGCATGGAAAATAATTTTAAAGAGGACAAGCAAGAGTTGTCCATGCACTGGCAACCCTTAATCCTCTGTGTTGCTTCATCTGTTATGAGCTCTTACAATCTTAGACTCAAACCAAGCTTTCCCCTGTCAAACACCTGGTTTTCTCTTGACTTTATCAGATTATTTTTGAAGATACTCATGCAATCTTTCCTATCACTGTTGTTGCAAGTTCTTAGAGTATCATCATGCTCGGTTTGGCCCAAAATCCCTACATCATCCTGTAATTCAAATTCTTCAACACCTTGGGACAAACCCCTATTATTACCAACATACAAGATGCATGCATGTGAAATACAACATTTAATATCATCTCTCTCACTGTCATGTATTATGAAACATTTTCCCAGCTGTATTGAAAATTTATCATCAAAGTGCTTCACTTGAGAAACAAAGTGTTCTGCTATATCAACACTGTCTGAAACACACAAATCTGAAACCTTTTGCACCTCTCCAGTATCATTATTTGGAATCAACATTAGATCATGACTCATATTTTCAATATCATGCATATGTGGACCAATAAAATTGGACCTCTATCATCCTTGGTATGCAAACAAATGTCTTCTCCACATGAGTTAGAAATTTCAGAATCACATACCTTTTCTTGAACAGACACATGCATTTGGTCAACTCCAAAAGTCTCACCATCAACTTGAGAAATGCACTAAGAATCACATGAATTATTGCACAAAAAACTTTCACTGTTGAAACAAATGCAAGCTGGACAAAGAACCTCAGGATCACCTTCATGTGTATATCTCTGATATTCAAGATTCAGCAAATCAGAGATTTGCTCACAGTTGAGTAAACAAGTTTCCACATTTTCACTATTACAGTCACATTCATCATTTTTTTCATCATCAAAAAAAGGTCTGACGTCATCAGAGAATGAGAAAATAGGAACATTACCAGCATAGTCACTTGTTCCATAATTTGATACATCACCTTGTTTGTCTGAAAACATCTTTTGTTCAACATCAAGTGGATCTGAATATACCTAAAATTCATTCTTGGGCATACCTTGGCAAAACATTATCTGATCATCTTCTAAAACTTCATCATGCAATGGGCTTGAAAATTTTTGGAAACCATTCTCAAATTTACAAACCTCCTCTTCATCGAATGTATCTTTGTAGTTTTCAATTGCAGCCAGAGATATTGTATACTCACTACCAAATGAATCAACATTTCCCATTGCTTCTTCGTTTAGATCCTCATAAGAAGTAGAAGAATCCCCTTGTTGCAAATCAAAATCCACAGGTGCATTTTCAAAATCTGAATATTCATTGGATCCCTCCTCCTTGTCACAATATGTTATACAAGAGAGATCTCTTGTACCTTCGTCTTCACTATGCAAGCAATTACAGGAATCATACTGATTTTCACATACCTCATCTTTTATTGGAAGCATTGTTTGATCAATGTCTCCATCTTCATCAATGATGTCAACATTGTCTTCATACTTTTTCTTATCTACAATATCAGTCCATTCATCTAGTTGATCAAGAGAACCTGGTATCCATGATTTAGGCCAATAAATTGAGTTTGGCTCATACACTTTCATGAACTATTGAATGATCTCAGACCTACTAGATGGGAATTTAATAGGTATTTTCCTGCAAATATCCGTCATTCTGTAGAGTAAAGAGCACCCAGATTCTCCTCTATATCTCCTTATGTCAAGAAAGGCATCCAAAAGATTTTTGTAATATTCATCATCTTTAGTTTGTTGGTTCTGATACATACCTTGCTGTGAATTCTAGTTGATATCTCCAAGTGAATCAGAATTATGCTGCCCTTGACATTGATGACACTGACATTCTTGATAACTTTCCAATCTTTGTCTAGGAGGGACTGGATAAGCATTTTCTTGCTCCTGCTGTAAATTCTGATTTTCTTGAATCTCCAATAACCCTTGGGAAGCCCAACTTGGTGTAGATATATCTCCATATTCCTTGAGAAATTGATCTTGAAATATTTGGAGAGATTTAATAGAAGCTACTGGTAGGTTGTTGAACCAATCCCTAGCATCTCCAATAAGTGACATTATGAACAACCTCATATGTAAATCCTCATATGGCATATCCAAACCCTCGATGAAATCATTGAAGCTCCTCAAATGATCCTCAACAGTGATTGTGTCACTCCCTGTAAACTTAGGGACACGGCTTCTCCAATTCATATCCATAGGGTAAGGGTACTGCTAAAGCCCTGTCAGATCGAATTGCTCGATCACTGTTCTGTATAGATGGGGAGGGAAAATTGGGTACATATTTTGTTGTGCATGATATGCACTACCTTCATTGTGAAAATTTCCAATTGTATTATCAAGCACTTGGGGGGCCCAATATCTTCCCGCATTTGTGTATTCATTTGCTCCATACACACATTCCATTCTTCAAATTTTTCAGAGTCGCCACCTACTTTTTCAAAAGTAGGAAAATAATTCTTTCTGATCTTCTCCTAGTGGAATCACCTTTTGTGAAACTTTTCAAATTACAACTTCTTCTTTAATGACTCTATATGATAGTCTTCAACCAAATCTTCTGATATGTTCCCCAGTAGAGTTGCCAATTTGTTAGCTCTCAAAAATGCAGGTTTGAACCACGAAAGGTTTCCAAGCTTTCACGACGTTTCAGGATAACAAAATAAGGTTTGAAAGAATCAAACATTCTACTCTTCAGGTGTTGTTAGACCTAGGTGGGTGTACCTAACTGAATAGTGTAGACTTAACTTGTGATTATCCTTCTGAAATGCTTTGTCCACAATGGCAGATGATAGCGAACAAGTGAAATCAAACTTGATAACAATTTGTAGATCTAAATCCTAGAATGCTTAATTAACTGATAAAAGAGATTGAATGAATTCAAATAATGAATTTGCAGAGACCAGTGCCTTGTTGGGTATGTGGAGTCAAACGAAATAGAGGTGAGCAACTTATTCTAGAAAAAAATAAAATTGTAGGCATATGATATGTTTATAACTTGTATAAACAATGTAGGATTATGATTACTAAGCTCTACTTTAAGAATCCAAATGAATTCCCCCTGATTACTGTGATCAACATAAAGGATTTAATCCCTACTTGAGAGAACCAATCAATTAATCACACAGATACAACAAATTTGCACTGATAAACTGAGAATAAACTTGTTATTTCAATTTAAACAACCGATAAAAATCAACTTGGAGACAGCTTTAGCAATGCTTTTCAATAAATTCAACATACAATTTATAACATAAACAACCTGCCACACCAGCTAATTTTATTTGAAACCACCATTTGAAATCATGCACATAGTCTCTGGAAAGAGAAAATTATCCTACTGTAGCCATGCCTAATCTATCTATCTGTTTTTCGTCTAAAATATGATGATTCAATTACAATCCAGGTGCATATTTATACCCAGCATTAAGAAAATAAAAAATTTGAAATATCATGTTGGCCCTCCACAAGATTCAAGCTTAGAATATGTCAGCGAGCAACAGTCACATAAACGAATTCATGTCGGCCCAGTGATGAATTTCTATTTTTTACCTGCGAGTGAGTTGGCGTGACACATCGCAACTTATGCCGAAGGTAATTCAAACGTTTCATTCATAGTCGCCATAGCAGTCCGCTTATCATATCGAAGCCCCATAGTGGTCCCTTGTTTCGTTATAGCCTGCCACTATCATTGAGATATCATAGAAAGCCATTAGTTATACCGAAAGCATACCTTTTACATTTTTGTTATATCACTGTAACCCTTCACATCTCTTGCTGAAGAACGCCAATCATGTGTATCGCTATAGCTCCTACCCTTCGGCAAGATGTTATAGAGGATACACAAGTCACACCAAAAGGTCTCAACCATCCCTGCATCACCAAGACAAGAGAAAACTCTTGCCGAAATACAACCTCCACATGTATGTCGCTATAGCTCATCACATTCGGGGAAACCTTTTGTAGACTCCACATTGCTATACCAAAAACCCTGAACATATTCCAACTCACCAAGACAACATAATACTTTTGTCAAAAGCCATTCATTAGATTTTGTCGGCAAGACCTGGCAGGCTCGCCAAGACTTAACACCGAAGTAGTAACCTATACTGATACACATCCTCCACTTGAAAAGTTGGTATAACACATATCTCCTCACTATGACCCCTCGCCGAAGGATTAAACTCTCACCGAAACCACCACTTAGGCACCGGTCGGCAAGACAAGAGAAGATCAGGGAGACCTCAACCTGATAACCACAACATATGCCGATAAGGGTCCATCCGTCAATGTGATCGCCGAGACATGTGAGAAGTCTTGCCGACCACCCTAAAACATAGAAGTTAGTAGAGACAAGTTGGGGGGACAAAGAAAATGTCACGCCGACCTGAACCATGATGTAAAATATGCAAGACCCGATGGATTCCAGGGTCCTCTTAGAATTTTACTAATAGGAAATACCACATACATATTCTTCTCTTTCTACAAACCCCCCATTGTATTCATAAGGGTTTTATTGTAGGTCCCATCAAATACTATGCCCTAATCATGTAACAAGTAGATAAGTCATCTTTACTATGGTTAAACAAGGTTGTTTTATCACAAAATACAATAGTTTTTAGTTTTAAGTGTTAGATTTATGTTTTGATTATAAGGTTTATCTTGTAGGTTTAAGGTATGAATTTAAGGTTCTTACAATGACTTTTCAACCAATGGTATTATTGTATCCTATCTCTACCATTCTAGTTCTAAAATAAAACATACAAATCAAACTTAAATATTAATTTGAATTTCACATGTTATTTTTATTTTTGGCCCCACGTGTGCAGGAGCACGACATAGCTTAGTGCACCAAGACCCTAACTTGAAAAACATGGCAGGAGGAAAGCCAAAGCGATGAGGTTGAGGGAACTCAAAAAGGGAAAATCGACGACCAAGGGACAATGAGTACTGTAAGTGATTTATATCTTTTATATTGGCACTCCCATTCTCTTTAACCTACAATTTTCATGCCTTTCCAAAGATCTTGTCGTACATTGGCACCCCCATTCTCTTTAACCTGCAATTTTCATGCCTTTCCAAAGATCTTGTCATACATTTGTTGTGATTCGATAACTAAGAGCATCTGCCATAATGACAAATAGTAGAGTTGTGGGGTAGGTCATTGCTTGATAAAATATCTCCACTCCTCCCTTCCAAGCATTTCTTAGAGGTAATAGTTCTCCACTTCTTCTCTTTATTAAGGACTTCCCTATGCAATTTTAGCATTAATAGCTAGATTAAAATCACTGATCAGCCTTAACCCCAACCCTCTCTTATTCTTGGGTTTAGAAACAAACTCCAAAGCCAACATAGGAATACATTTTTTTATCTTCCACTTTTGACCAAAAGCATTATTTTCCACATTGTCAATAATTTTCAAAAGCATATGCAACAATCTTGTATTGTATGCTGGGAGAATTTGAAGAGTAGGCTTAATAAGTTGAAGCTTGTTAGCTTGACTTAAGAGAGAGATTTTCCATCATGCAAGTTTGTGATGGAATCAATCCGACAGGCTATTCAAAAAAGTATTTGGGATTGGGCCCTTAAAGAGTTGCATCCCAAGGTAGAAGGATAGGATAGATCCTATTTAACATGCAAGAATGTTGGCAATTTTTAGTTGTCTCGTAGGAGGAGAATTGAAAAAAAAAGATGGTACTTTTAGGAAGGTTGATTTATTGCCTCGAGGAATTATCATATTTACATAAAACTTGTTTTATTTCTTTTGCTTCCATAATTGAGGCTTCAACAACCACAATGGTATTGTTCACAAATTGATAATGGGAAATGGGGACACTAGTTGAAGTGGGTTTCTCACCTTAACTTGCCTTGAATAATCACTTGTTGAAGGATTCTTCCCAAAGCTTCCGCTAGAATAATAAATGAGAAGGGGGATACAAGGTTCTCTTGTCGGATCCCTCTATATCCCTTAAAGAATCCATAAGAGATACCACTAATGATGATAGAAAATTTGGAACCGTAACAATTTTTAGGAAATTTTTTCCAAACTCAAAAAATTTCTAGAACTTTATTGAGAAACTCCCATGAAACATGGTTGTAAGCCTTCATCAAATCTAACTTTAGAAGAAACCTTTCATTTTTATCAAGTTCGATAGAATGGAACACTTCATGAATGGTAATGATACAGTCAAGAATCTTCCTACCATGGACAAAACTACTATGCTATGGAGAGATCAACTTTGGGAGAATTTGTTGCAGTTTTAAGGAAATGATTTTTGCAAAAAATTTATACATTGAGTTACAATGGTTGATTGGTTGGAATATCAAGGAGACAACCATAGATTTTTTTGGGATAAGAACCAAAAAGTTAGTGTTCAAATCCTTTAGTAATCTTCCACTCCTAAAGAACTCCCTAGTTGCAGCTACCATGTAATCAACAACAATATCCCAATGCACTTGAAACAAGTGAGGGAACTTGTTAGGGTTGGGGGCCTTGCTTCCTTAAAAAGAGAAAACAAAAAATTTCACTTCTTCCTCCATTATAGGATTCATCAAATCCATATTATCTCACTCATCAACAATTGCGGGGTAAGCTTTAGGATAACATTATAATTCATATGACCAAAAATATTATTTTTAGTGAAGAGATTGTTGATTTTTTTTGTTGCTTTGTCCCTTATATAGGCTTCATTAGAGATTTGGTTACCATCCAACCAAATATCTTTCAATTTTTTAGATGAGCTATGTTTTAGAGGCCTCATATACAAAAACTTAGTATTCCTACCCCAACCTTTAACCAGATTGTTCTCGATCTTTTCCCCCAAAAGTTTTTTTTAGCAATTGATGACTGGAGCTCACATAAAAGACCTTTTTCTTTCACTATCATCTCTTAACTCATTCCTAGAATGTGGATTTCCTTTTATAAGGTGTTTAGTTAAGCAATAACTTCAAATTTCTTTTAAAAAATGTTACCAAGTGAATTCTTATTCCATCTTCTAACATTAAGCTTGACATTGTTTAACTTCTCAACAATTTGGAACATAGGCAATCCTTCCACTTTTATGTTCCATCATTTAGCTATTTTATTAGCCAAATCGGGATGTTGAGTCCATATTTTTTCAAATTGAAAAGGAAAACCTTTTTTTGTTCCCATTTTTTCAACATAGAAAAAATAAAGCCAATAGTTCTGCTCATTACAACACAACCCTTCATTAGAGACAACATTAACAATTGAGTTGCCTCTAAAGATATGGTTAATTTTGGTTTTAGAGAAACCCCTAATCATACTTATGCAGTCATCCATCATGTTTTTGATCCTCCAAGGTGAGAAAAAATTACCTATCAAGATTTGTATAATCAAATTTTAGCCCTATGTTCAATCTCAACATTAAAATAACCCTTATCCTTCATTCTTATTAATCCCTACTAGGAAGCAATAGTTTCAGCCTCATTATTGGATTTTTTTTTTTATATACGTAATGCGCCCAAGCCAAGACACCAACACAATGAATTTTTTTGAGATTGATGTAGACCTAGGGGTGTGACTAAATATCCAACCTCAATTTGATTCAGATACAAAGTGTCTATTTTCAACACAATACCCTCACTAGGCTACTAGGCCTCAAATCACATCCTTTGATGAAATTATTGAATGAGGCTATACACAAGCCACCAAATCATGGATTAAGCACTGGCACAAGTCCCTAAACACTGTCCCAACCAATTCCATAAGGTTATTTTACAACATTCATGCGTTTCATTAGTTTTTCCTACCAAAAAGGCTACAAAATTACCCTTGTTTTACAAAGGAAGGCCTTTCCAACCGCTTGGTTCTGTTCCACAACCTATTGACAGAGATTTTTTATGACACAAAACATCATATTTCACCATTTTTGGCTAAGCCATGCCCCTTTTGTCACTATTATACAAAACCCTCCATTTTCCCTCAATACACTAGGGTTTTAGAGAAACACCATATACTCGACCTCCCTAACTCAACTATTGTCTTCAAAAAATTAAAATAATCCTACAATAGGACAAACAACCTTCATTCATACTATTCCATCCATCAAATTGACAAACCCTGACTTAACAACCACAAATTCACAAGAAAATTGCCCCTGTCAGCCCTAGGGCATCACTTCAATGCCAAGTTTCTTGCTTTAATAGACCCCTAAATGAAATGAACCTCTATCCTACCATCTTTCAAACCAATCCACTGAGTTACATTTCCAAGAAAGTGGGTGGATTGGTGGATCTCATTTGTTTTTAGCCCTCAAATCCTTACACAGACAAAATAGGGTAGTCCCTATATTTAATTGTTTTCTCCCACAAAATAGTGATTTAGCACTTCAAAACAAATGAAAATGAAATGGAAAACATATATTTATCTACACCAATGATCTCAGAGCATTTCAAGCTTGTACAGATCTGTACAACACAAAAGAACTTTAGAAAAATAGTAAAAACACAGAAAATTGCTTCAAGAATGTGGTATTTGATATGAAATTTTGGTATCAACCCCTCCAACAGCATTTTCTTGGGCCTTGTAAGGATTTTAAAATCATCTCAGACCCCAAATACCTTCAACCAACATCCATAACTGACTTACAAACACTTAACAACCCATTATTTTGCAAAATTGCAATTTTGACAACTTTTAATGTCAACAATTGTAACTTTTTACATTATCAACTAGATAACTTCCAAGCACTCTAAACACATTGAAAATGGTCTTGTTAGACCTTATTCACCTTGAATACATGACTCCCTGCAAGAAAACCTATTCTACCTACTTTGAAAATATTTGACCATCATTGACAATTTCTTCACATATTTGATCTTGTTTACAATATGGATCAATGAAACAATAAATGGTCTTTTAGACCTTATTAAAACATCAATTTTTTTTTAAAACCTCCCTAGACACTTCTATGATCAACCTCTAATTCTCCAGTTGTGAACATAAGGTGTAGGTGCTCCTGCACTAGAGACTCCCCAATGAGCTATGCCTATATCGCATGGAGCCATGTTCCATTGATTGTAGAACATATTATTGACCCCCATTCACAAAAAAAAAATATGGTTGATTGGGCACAAAAGTGGAACAACTCAAAGATAGGGTCTTAGCAACATTTAAAATTTAAAATTTCATTCTTCCTTTCATATCATGCAAACTTGTGACTCAACAAAACAAGTATGCAAGGCCAACAACTTCAAAGCTAAGAATGACAGATTGCTAAATGTTTAACCTTTTTTCTTTACAATGGGATGGGAATACAATATGATAGAAGTGGGATAAGAAATGCATCGTTTGAAGAATCAAACCAATATGCAAAGATGAAAGAAAGTGCTAACACCTTAAACTGAAAAAGTTTTTTTTAACTTTAAGTTTGTTGGGTAGCCAATTCTTTTAAGACGCATCCCCACAACGCATAACGCAAATGTTGTTGTTTCAAATGACTATGAGCTTATAACTTTCACTATTTGAAGATGTTGGAAACCCCTTGTCATAGAGAACTAGAACATTGATGCAACCACTCATCCTACCTTAAACATACCAAAAGTCTCCCAGCAATTATTAGGACATAGGAAGATTTAAGATGACTTAAACAATATTTATTGCCAAAGCATAAACTTATGATGTCTTAACCAGTCCTAGTACACACTCCTTCCCCGTTAACCATTTAGACATATGGATTTTATTAGTGGATGGCTGAACCACCTAACATGTGCACCTGAATTATGTCTATTAGTGTTCTGATTCATCTTTTTCAAGACAACTTAAACCAAAATATTATGGTGAAACCATTCTACACACTACAGAAAAATTTCACTGAAATTGCATTAAAATGTAAATTTCTTCTGTTAGTCATGTAGGTGTCCAATAAACCACTTGGTGGTGTTTCCCTTCAAGTTTATTTACTTGAATGAAGAGAAAAAGTCCTTTGATTACAATTAGAGAATACATTTTGAGGCCTTGGTTGTGTAACTGGTGGACCATAGTCACATTTAACACTTGTTACAAAGTTTGGGAGTTAAAACGTTAAGTAGAAGTCTAGTAAATCAAATAACTTGGATTAAGACTATGAGACTAATAATGACTATCATTCATTACCTTTTCCCCTCAATTGTCATGCAAAAATCCCTGGACAATTGCCATACATTGTTCATGTAGGAAAATTCATCATTGAGTCTAGGTTTTTTAGGCTTCCGTAGCCTCAACTACTATGAACTACATCTCCCAAACTCCATGTTTGTGTTAGCTTGTAAAATAATGACATTTTAAAGTCATTAATTGAAAGGGACAGTCTCCTTCATACATTGATTTGATTTGTGATGGAAACATTTGGACGGTAGTAACAATAACTTGCATACTATCAAGACTTGATTACCTTATAACCTATCAAATTCTAGCGATGAAATGATAGATTAATCATAATGTCACCTTGGGATCACATCACCATGAAAGAACTTCATCCAACATCCTTATGAGTGCGTGTACCACCAAATAGGTATTTGTCAAATTTGTCTTCTTCGAGCAAGGTAAATTCAGGAAGAGAAGAGGAAAGCGCGACATGTAGTAGGTCTAAAAGAGGGAGATAAACTAGAGGTCAAAGTACTAGAAGAAAATTATGTAAATGCATGGAAATTTTTCTTGTTGAAGGGGGAGGGAAATCCAGGAAGAGAAGAGGAAAGCGAGACATGTAGTAGGTCTAAAAAAGGGAGATCAACTAGAGGTCAAAAGATTAGAAGAAAATTCCATAAATGCATGGAATTTTTTCTTGCTGAAGGGGGGTCATGTTCTTATGATGATGAGAGAATAGGTGACGTCGAGGTTCCCTTGAGGTACAAACATCTACGGAAACAATGGGTACCCAAGGAACTTCCTCCAATAAACACCGATTTTGTGTCAACGAGAGGATATATTGCATAGCACCATCGCCATTACATGGTTTGGGCCTATTTTGCATGGACGACATAAAGGTTTGT
>VDFB02074854.1:0-24146 GCA_007258455.2 Sequoia sempervirens | reverse complement strand
AGTCACCAAAATCATCGATGGCCTATGAAAACTCAAACATGAGCTGCTTCCAAATGTAGCTATAAATCAATAAAAAATGAATGTTCACGAAATGCGATAGAAAATACATGTACAAAATGGAAAACTATAGTGCAATCCAAAATCGTAGTCACCAATGTTGATCAATGGCATACGAAAACTCAAACACGAGCGGTTTGTTAAATGTAGCTATAACTCAACGAAAATTAAGGATCGTGAAAGGTGATAGAAAATACGACTATAGAAGTCACAACTACAGTGCAATCCACAATCGTAGTTAACAAAGTTGATAGATGGCCCACAAAAATTGAAACACGTGCGGGTTTCCTAAATGCGGCTATAACTCAACAAAAAATGAAGGTTCGTGAAATGCAATTAAAAATATGCGTACAAAATGCACAACTATAGTACAATCCACAATTGTAGTCATCATAGTTGATTGATGGCCTATGGAAACTAAAATATGAGTGATTTCATAAATATTGCTATAATTCAACAAAAAAATAAGGTTTGTGAGAAGCAAATAGAAATATGCGTACAAAATGCACAGCTACAGTACAATCCACAATGGAAATCACCAAAGTTGATCGATGGCCCATGAAAACTCAAAATCGAGCGGTTTTCTAAATGCGGCTATAACTCAACAAAAAATGAAGGTTCATGAAAGGCGATAGAAAATACGTGTAGAGAATGGAGAACGATAGTGCAATCCACAATCGTAGTCACCAATGTTGATCGATGGCGCACAAAAACTTAAACATAGCGTTCTCCTAAATGCGGCTATTATTAAACAAAAGATGAAGTTTTGTGAACGGCAATTAAAAATATGCATACAAAATGCACAACTAGAGTACAATCGACAATCGTAGTCACCAAAGTTCATTGATGGCCCACAAAAACTCAAATATGAGCAGTTTCCTAAATGCATCTATAATTCAAGAAAAAATGAAGCTTTGTGAAAGGCGATAGAAAATACGCACATAGAATGCACAACTACAATGTAATCCACAAACGTAGTCATTTAAGTTGATGAATGGCCCACAAAAACTCAAACACGAGCAATTTCCTAAATGTGGCTATAACTCAACAAGAAATGAAGGTTCGCGAAAGGTGATAGAAAATACGCGTACAAAATGTACAACTATAATGTAATCCACAATCGTAGTCACCAAAGTTGAACGATGGCCCACAAAAACTGAAAAATGATTGTCATTTAAGAAAACACTCCTGTTTGTGTTTTTGTGGCCCATCAATCAAATTTGTTGACTAGGATTATGGATTGTACTAGTTGTGCATTATGTATGCATATTTTTTATCGCCTTACACGAACCTTCATTTTCTGTTTACTTATAGCCATATTTAGGATAAACATTGGTGACTACGATTGTGGATTACATCATAGTTGTGCATTCTATATGCATATTTTCTATCGCTTTTCGTGAACCTTCATGTTTCGTTGAGTTATAGCCGCAAAAAGAAAACCGCTTGTGTTTGAGTTTTCGTGCACCATTGATCAATTTTTTTGACTATGATTGTGGACTATTGTTGTCCATTCTGTACACGTATTTTCTCTTGCCTTTCGTAAACCTTCATTTTTTTTTGAGTTATAGCTGAATTTAGGAAACCGCTTGACTTTGAGTTTTCATGGGCCATCGATCAACTTTGGTGACTACGCTTGTGGATTACACTATTGTTGTGCATTCTATACTTGTAATTTTTATCGTCTTTCGTGAACCTTCATTTTTTTGTAAGTTATAGCAGAATTTAGGAAACCGCTTGTGTTTGAGTTTTCATAGGCCATGGATCAACTTTGATGACTACGATTGTGGATTGTACTATAGTTGTCCATTCTGTACGCACATTTTTCTTGGGCGATCCATCAACTTTGGTGACTACGATTGTGGATTGCACTGTAGTTGTCCATTTTGTACATGTATTTTCTATCGCCATTCGTGAACCTTCTTTTTTTGTTGAGTGAAAAATTAGTTTTTCAAAAAAAGGATGATCTAGGTCTACTTAGAACAATTCTATTGTTGAGGGGTTTTTGCATGTTGGTGAAAAAGCAGGTTTTCAAATAAAGGATGATCTTGATCTACTCAGAATCACATTTTGTAAAAAACCCATTTTTTGGATTTTTCAAAAAAAATTCAAAAAAATTTCCTCTCTTTACCTCTACTGCTTCTAGTTTTTAATAAAATCTATCTATTTCAAGAACAACTTATTTTTTCAAAAAAAGAAACAATCTACATCTTTTCAATGAACGAGCACTTATAAAACCCATATTTTTGAATTTCCCAACAAAAATTGTTCCGTAGATTCTATTTTTGAGGGGTTCTTGCATGTTGGTGAAAACTTTGTTTTTCGAAAAAAGGATGATTTGTGTCTACTTAAAATGACATTCTCTACCAAACCAATTTCTTAGGTTTTTCATCAAAAGATTCAAAAAAATTACCCTTGTTACCTCTAGTGCTTCTAATTTTCAAAAAAATCTATTTTTTTCAAGAATAACTTATTTTTTCAAAAAGAGACAATCTAGGTCTCTTTATAAGCACACGAACACCTATAAAAATCATATTTCGATTTTCCAAAAAAAATAAAATCGTAGATTCTATTTTTCATGGGTTCTTGCATGTTGTTGAAAAATTAGTTTTTCGAAAAGAGGACGATCTAGGTTTACTCTGAACGACATTCTCTAAAAAACCCATTTATTAGATTTTTGATTAAAAGATTCAAAAAATTTGCCTCTGTTACCTCCACTACTTGTACTTTTCAAAAAAATCTTTTTCAAGAAGTACTTATTTTCTCAAAAAATGGACGATTCGTGTCTCTTTAGAACATGAGCCGTTTGCTAAATGCGGCTATAACTCAATGAAAAATGAAAGTTTGTGAAAGGCGAAAGAAAATACGCGTAAAGAATAGCAAAAAAAAACTCAAACAAAATACGCGTAAAGAATAGCCCAAAAAAACTCAAACACAAGCAATTTCCTATATGTGGCTATAAAAAAAAAATTGAAGGTTTGCGAAAGTCGATAGAGAAAACACGTATAGAATTGCACAACTACAGTTTAATCCACAAACAAAGTCACCAAAGTTGATCGATGGCCCACAAAAACTCAAACTCTCACGGTTTCCTAAATGAGGCAATAACTCATCAAAAAATGAAGGTTCGCGAAAAGTGAGAAAATACACGTAGAGAATGGACAACTACACTACAATCCACAATCGTTGCCACGAAAGTTGACTGATGGCCCACAAAAATTCAAATACAAGCGATTTCCTAAGTGCAGCTCTAACTCAACGAAAAATGAAGGTTCGTGAATAGCGATAGAAAATATGCATATAGAATGCATAACTATTGTGTAATGCAAAATCTTAGCCACCAAATCTGATCAAAGTTGATCGATGGCCCATGAAAACTCAAACACAAGCATTTTCCTTAAATGCGGGTATAACATAACAAAAAATGAAGGTTCACAATAGTCAATAAAAAATTTGCGTATAGAATGCACAAATACTATGTAATCCACAAGCGTAGTTATCAAAGTTCATTGATGGCCCACAGAAACTAAACTCAAGCAGTTTCCTAAATGCAGATATAACTCAACAAAAAATGAAGGTTTGAGTAAACCGATAGAAAATACACGTATAGAATCGACAACTACAATGCAATCCATAATCATAGTCACCAAACTTGATCGATGGCCCACGAAAACTCAAACACAAGCAGTTTCCTAAGTGCAACTATAACTCAATGAAAAATGAAGGTTCGCGAAAGGCGATAGAAAATACTTGTATAAAATGCACAACTATAGTGTAATCCACAATCGTAGTCACCAAAGCTGATCGATGGCTGAAGAAAATTCAAACACGAGCGTTTTCCTAAATGCGGCTATAACTCAACGAAAAATTAAGGTTCATGAAAGGCGATTCAGAATACGTGTACAAAATGTACATCTACAGTACAATCCACAATCGTATTCACGAAACTTAATCAATGGCCCACAAAAACCCAAACACGAGGGGTTTCCTAAATGTGCCTATAACACAACAAAAAATGAAGGTTCACGAAAGGTGATAAAAAATATGCATTAAAAATGGACAACTACATTGCAATCCACTCTTGTAGTCGCCAAGGATGATTGATGGGCCATGAAAAACTCAAACACGAGCAGTTTGCTAAGTTCGGCTATAACTCAATGAAAAATGAAGGTTCGCGAAAGGCAATGCAAAACCACAGTGCAATCCACAATCATAGTCACAAAAGTTGATCGATGGCCCACAAAAACTGAAACACGAGTGTTTTCCTAAATGCAAATATAACTCAACAAAAAATGAAGGTTCCTGAAAGGCAATAAAAAATATGCGTACAAAATGCGCAACAATAATACAATCCACAGTCGTAGTCACCAAAGTTGATTGATGGCCCACAAAAACTCAGACATTGATGGTTTCCTAAATGCGGCTATAACTCAACAAAAACTAAACGTTCGTGAAATCCAATTAACAATATGCGTACAGAATGCACAACTATAGTACAACCCACAATCATAGTCACCAAAGTTTATTGATCGATGGCCCACGAAAACTCAAACACAAGCGATTTCCTAAATGTGGCAATAACTCAACAAAAAATCAAGGTTCGTGAAAGGCAATAGAAAATATGCATATAGAATGCACAACTACTGTAAAATCCACAATCGTAGTCATCAAAGTTTATTGATTGTGGATTGCACAATAGTTGTAGATTATGTACACGTATTTTCGATCACCTTTCCCGAACGTTCATTTTTTGTTGAGTTATAGCCGCATTTAGGAAACTGCTCGTGTTTGAGTTTTCGTGTGCCATCGACCAACTTTGCTGAGTACGCTTGTGGATTCCACTATAGTTCTGCATTCTATTCTTCATGTTTGAGTTTTCTATTGCCTTTTGTGAAACTTCATTTTTTTTTAGTTATTGCCACATTTAGGAAACTGGTCATGTTTGAGTTTCTTCGGGCCATGAATCAACTTTCGTGACTGCGATTGTGTATTATATTGTAGTTGTGTATTGTGTGCACATATTTTTAATCGCCTTTCACGAACCTTCATTTTTTGTTCACTTATAGCCGCATTTAAGAAACCGATCGTGTTTCAGTTTTCATGGGACATCGATAAACTTTCATTAGTACAATTGTGGATTGCACTATAGTTGTCCATTTTGTACACATATTTTTGATCGCCTTCTGTGAACCTTCATTTTTTGTTGACTTATAGCCTCATTTAGGAAACTGCTTGTTTTGAGTTTTCATTAGCCACCGATCAATTTTGGTGACTAGGATTGTCGATTACACTATAGTTGTTCATTCTATACACGAATTTCCTATCACCTTTCAGAAACCTTCATTTTTTGTTGGGTCATAGCCGCATTTAGGAAATTGCTCCTGTTTGAGTTTTTTGTGGGCCATGAATTAGCTTTCGTGACTACGATTGTGGATTGCACTGTAGTTGTCTATTTTGTACACATATTTTTTGTCGCCTTTCATGAACCTTCATTTTTTATTCAGTTATAGCTGCATTTAGGAAACCACTCGAGTTTGAGTTTTGTAGGGAGATCAATCAAATTATGTGACTACGATTGTGGATTGCATTGTAGATGTCCATTATATAGGCATATTTTTAATCGATCTTTACATACCTTCACTTTATGTTGAGTTATGGCCGTATTTCAAAAATCACTCATATTTAAGTTTTCGTGGGCCATTGATCAACTTTGGTGACTATGATTGTGGATTGGACTGTAGTTGTCCAATCTATACTTGTATTTTCTATCGCCTTTCATGAACCTTCATTTTTCATTGAGTTATAGCCGTATTTAAGAAACCGCTCTTGTTTGAGTTTGTATGGAATGTCGATCAACTTTGGTGACTATGATTGTGGATAGCATTGTAGTTGTCCATTATGTATGCGTATTTTCTATTGCCTTTCAAGAACCTTCATTTTTTGTTGAGTTATAGCTCCATTTAGGAAACTGCTCACGTTTGAGTTTTCGTGGGCCATCCATCAACTTTGGTGACTATTCTTTTGGATTACAAGAAGAAGTTTCTTGAAAGGTGATAAAAAATATGCGTACAAAATGCACAGCTATAATACTATCCACAATCGTAGTCAGCAAAGTCAATTGATTGGCCCAAAAAAACTCAGCCATGAACAGTTTCCTATATGCGGCTACAACTCATCAACAAACAAGGGTTCACGAAATGCGATAGAAAATACATGTATAGAATGCAGAACTACGGTGTAATCCACAAGTGTAGTCACCAAATTTGATTGATGGCCCATGAAAACTCAAACTCGAGCGGTTTACTAAATGCGGCTCTAAGTCAACAAAAAATAAGGTTCACATAAGGCAATAGAAAATACATGTACATAATGGACAACTACAATGCAATCCATAATTGTAGTCAACAAAGTTGATCGATGGCCCATGAAAACCCAAACACGAGCGGTTTGCTAAGTGCGGATGTTACTCAATGAAAAATGAAGGTTCGTGAAAGGCAATAGAAAATAAGTGTATAGAATGAACAACTACAGTGTAATCCAAGATCTTAGTTACCAAAATTGATTGATGGCCCACAAAAACTCAAATATGAGCTATTTCCTAAATGCGGGCATAACTCAACAAAAAATAAAGGTTCGCGAAATGATATAGAAAATACGATCATAGAATGGACAATTACAGTGTAATCCAAAAGTGTAGTCACCAAAGTTGATCGATGTCCCACGAAAACTCAAACTCGACCAGTTTCTTAAATGCGGCTCTAACTAAAAAAAAAGAAGGTTCATGAAAGTCGATAGAATATACATGTATAGAATGCACAACTATAGTGTTATCCACAATGACAATCACCAAAGTTGATCGATGGCCCAAGAAAACTCAAACACGAGTAGTTTTCTAAATGAGACTATAACACAACATAAAACAAAAGTTCACGAAAGGTGCTAGAAAATACGCGTACAGAATGAACAACTACAATGCAATCCACAATCGTAGTCATCAAAGTTGATCAATGGCCCGCGAAAACCCAGACATGAGTTGTTACCTAAATACGGCTATAAATAAAAAAAAATTAAGGTTCGCGAAAAGTGATAATAATTACACATATAAAATGCACAACTACAATGTAATCCGCAAATGTAGTCATCAAAGTTGATCAATGGCGCACAAAAACTCAAACTTGAGCGGTTTCCTAAATGCGGTATAACTCAACAAAAAATGAAGGCTCACGATAGGCGATATAAAATACATGTACAGAAAGGAGAACTACAGTGGAATCCACAATAAAAGAAAAATCAAGGTTCGTGAAAGGCGATAGAATATATGCATATAAAATGTATAACTATAGTGTAATTCATAATCGTAGTCACCAAACTTGATCAATAGCCCACGAAAAGTCAAACATGAGCATTTTCCTAAATACGGCTATAACTTAACAAAAAATGAATGTTTGTGAAAGGCAATTAAAAATTTGAATAAAGAATGCACAACTAGAGAGTATATAATCCACAATCGTAGTCACGAAAGTTGATCGAAAATATGGGTTTTATAGGTGCTCGACAGCTAAAGGTTTTCTAAATGTGCCTAATACCAACATATAGGCACATAGTAGCAATTGATATAATGGTGAACTAGGAATAGATATCCGACAAATCTTAACAAATTTTTTATACTATTTATAGGTCTGCCAAATTTTGAACTCCATGGGTGAAATTCGGCGAATTTTGTGACTTAGTTCAGAAATATATAATCACACTCTTCTAACATGGTTTGCATTTCTTGACGCAGCTTGTTCAACTTGGTTGTTGTCATAACAATTGTAGGTATGTTTACTATTGCAAAACCTGTCTTTTCCTCTTTCATTACATTTAAGAATTCCTTCTCACTCACCATCAAGACGCTAGGACTAGTCCTTGTCCAGCTTCTTCTTTCAAAGGCAACAAGGTATGCTTTATACCATATTTTTCAATATTATAAGTGTTTTGTCTCTCATCATTCATCATTTTTTTATCATACTACCAAGGCCTTCCCAACAACACATAGTACACATCTATGTATATAGCATCACAAAGAACCTCATCTTTATACCTTTTAATTTGAAACTCTACCCAACATTGTTCATTTAATTATGTTGTAAAATTATTATTATATATTTAGCATGTTCTTCTTGCATTATTTAACTTCTCATTAAAATATATATGCTATTGGTCATCCTTCTCAACCCAGAAATACTTTAATTGCACTTCCAATTGCATGATAATTAAGTTGAAATACTTTGTCAAAATTTGACAATGCTGATACTAGTGGCCTTCTCATATTTCTTCAACAATTCAATGCTTCTATTGTAAGATCCCCTACTAGGATATTTTAAACATACTAGCAATTTTCATCAATTATGTTTGATAAGAATTTCATTAAGTACTTGGCATCAACTCAACATAATCATGTTTCTGGTTTTTTTTTTTGGAAGTATCATCCATAATTAGACAATTGTAATGTATGTATGTCAATATTCGATCAAACTTGCCAAATTTCACAATGTAAGCTCATTGTCATTGTCATCTTGTCAATCAATTTGCTCACAATAGATTTGAGACCTCGTTTTAATAGTATTGAATCACAATCCATAAACCAACATCAAAACACAATATTTGTATCTGCTGTTATGATATTATGATATTCCTTGAATTAAATATGTGAGAATTTGTCACAGTAGATAACTTTCCACTAATACAATTGTTACTATAATAAAATGGAAGATACAGAGATATTACAGATTATTCAAATTTATAGAAATTATAAACACATTAATGGTTGACCTGGTAAAAGCTTCCCCTACATCCAAAACAAGAAATGTAAGTTCTTTAAATAATCCCACAAATAATTTTAGCAATCTCCTTAAGTGGTACAACTCTCCCTTAGGGAATTGGGCAGGTAAAATAGAGGTTGACCTTGCTTTGACTCCACATGGCTGCTGCATTAACCATCAAGGGGTCCAATAACTTGTACGACTCTTTTAGAGGTTGTATGATAGCCAAGGTAAAGGATTCGATTCCTATATTTGGTGATTTTATTGACTTTGTTGACTCCAAAATATGTTGTGCTTAGTCTTGGTGAGACCAAAATGCCCTCATAAGCCACTATTTTTTCATATGCGATGTACAACTCTTTCAAGTCTTGGATTGGTACGGCGGCTTGGCAGAAATTGGTATTCCTTGGTTGCAATGAAGTTGCGGTGCAATTGGAAATATGCCCCCAAACATAAATATGATATTATTATTTTATTTACGCCGGTACTTGTTTTACTATACTTTTTTACAGGTATGTAAAAAGTATTTTTTTTACTAGCCCCAAATTAAAACAAACCGCCTAGGAAATCTTATGATACTATTTATAGGTTTTTTAAATGCAGATTTTTATGTACTTATATATTGAGCCATAGAAAATTATTATTTATAATGAATTATTTATATCTATAATATCCATTGTTTAGTTTTTTGAACAATTGTATTCAATTTTAGTTATAAAACTACGAAAGGATTTATTTTTCATGTAAATTGATATATATTTTTTTATTCAACTAAATTACTTAAATCAAATAATATATTTTTTATTCTAATTAATCAATTTAAAATGCAAAATGTAAAATTATGAGTTACATAGATTTGATTTTTTTAATATATATATGAACTTTCAAAAATCTTTGTAAATTTACCTAAATCAAATTATATCGTTTGCTTTTTTATAATCAATTTATAACCTTTAGTAATGATAATTATGTTTAGCTTAAATTTGTTGAAACCTTTTTTAAACTGTTTATTTATAAAAAAAATAAAATTAAATTTCCTAATTGAAATTATAATGTATTTATTTATTCTTAATTAAAATTTTATTTGCAAATAATACATTTGTGATTATTTGAAATTTTTATTTAAAAAAAATTACAAATGAATTGAATAAAATAAGGGATTTTTATACAATTAATTAGAGTTGATAATTTTGTTTACATTAATCATTTTTTAAGGTAAAATACATTTAAATTGTATCTCTTTTTAATATTATTGAAAGAGAAAAAATATTTATAATTAATACTATAATTACAATAGTATACACTTAATATATTATATAATTATATTATTTTATCTGTGCATAAGATATTTTATCTCATAGTCAAAATAACTATCTACTCCCTCCCACCTTTGTACTTGTATCTCCAAATATTAATGCTCTTTTTGCCAAAACACCTGTTCAAAGCTCTAGTTTGGAGGTGCTTCGACAACTTCTTATCCTCACTTTTTAGACTTTGAAAGGAGGTATTTTACTTACCTCTAACTGTTTATATTATTATTGATCACAATATAGAATTATAGTTGGTGGTTGAAATTATTAAGCTTTAAATTTCTTCTTTGTTGTTAAGTTTTTATTCTCCTTATTGTTGTTTAATTATTTCTCGTTGGTTTTTACCTTTATCTATAAAGGTTGCAATATCTCCATTTACTGTATTTTTACTTTTACCTAGATCAATAATTATATTAAACCTGGATTTAAATTTATTTTTATGTAAAATATATCCACAAATAACTAGAATTTAATATAATTGTTTCAAAAACTATCTAGGCTGAAAATAATAAAAATTATTGAACAAAGACCTTACAAACATTAATAAAAAATAGAAAATCCATAGGCAATAATGGTAATGAACAAGAAGTTAATGTTCACCACCATCACTTTAATAATGGTAATGAACAAGAAGTTAATGTTCACCACCATAGCTTTTCCGGCTGTAGAAATGCTGCAACTCAGTAAAAAAAATTACCCATGTTTATGCTTTACCCAATTTCTTTGACTTCAGCACAGCACTCTTCATTTTCATGGTGATCTATTTTCTTTCTTGTACAAAACTTTCACTCTATCTCATTGATAATTCCATGTAAGTGTATTTTTTATTATTAAAATATAATCCAATTTCATATAATAAATTTATAAATCAAATTTTATATTAAGAAAATATATTTCAAATTTTTTATTTGTCAAGAATCATTTTTATTTATCAAAAGAATTTTTTATGGTTACCATATTTTCAAACCTGCCATTTTTTGGCATGGGCTGAAAATTGATATAAAAAACAAACTGTAAAAGCAACCATTGCCAGAGCTATGTAAAAGCAACCGTTGCCAGAGCTATCTTCACATATAGATGACCATCTGCATTTAGCATATAACAATAGAATTGTTTTAGAATGGAATAAATTACAATCAGTGCTGTTTACAGATTCATATAAAAAAAAAAATGTTTCAACCATGGCAAGCCACTTACCTCAAGATTTACACCAATGCGGATGAGAAAAAAATGGGCAGAGTATGCAGGACAGTCTGTCCACAACTGCTGCTTCAATCTATTCACGAGTAGGGAGAAGGGGCAATCAATAGACTAACAAGCGATCCAAAGCTCGTCCCTGCTGTGAGAGCCATAAGAATCCAGCCACTTGATATTCCTGTCACACACAAAATAGAATTAGAATTGAAAAATGATTCATAATCGTGGATGTTATGATACCTGTATTTGCTTTGCTTTCCTATAGAATTATTCATTATGTTTTTAGTAACCCAATACAATAAAACCAGACACTTGGAGATAGAAGCTCATATTATCAACAGCTGTCTTTTTACAGCTGTCAAAAATGTAATTACACCGAGAGGCGTTCATTAGTGGCACCAACAAAATCCGTGTACATTCGAAACTGCTAAATTTATTTTGACGTTCTGTCGTTACAAGTCACCTGCAAGAGTTGTGTAATGGGAGAGGCAGCGGTTGACGTTACGTAATGGCAAGAGTGGAAGAGGCAACGAATGGCGTTGTGTAATGGCAGTGGAAGAGGAACCATCGTTTTAATGCGAACAGTTGAAGTGTAAGGCGTTTTTCTCATATTCTCTGGCAACCTTCATACCATCACCTCCGTTTCCATTTCCACCGTTTGTTGTTTCAGATAAAACCCCACGTCTGGCAAGTCTCCAGCTGTGAACATAGTAGAAAAAAAGAGGAGCCGAGGAAGCTTGGTCGAAGGTAGAAGAAAACTTTCAGGTATGTTGTGATTCACATATCTTTGTAACTGCATGTATGATCGAATACTTAGATAAAAATATCATTGCATGATTGTATCGTTGTAATAGCAAGGATTCGGGTTTTCTGTGATTTGCATTTCGCTGTAATAATATCATAGTGTCCTTTGCTTTTAACTTTTATTCTACAATTGTTATTACTGCAGATACAGATCCGGATCTAGGGCCGAGCGTCTTCAAGAGGACAGTTTATCGTAGGCCATCTTCACCATAAGCATCGCCGCTTTCTCCAAGTGATCGAGTACGAGGATCCTTGCACTTTAACTCTCGATAAATCAGGAAGTCTTTGTGTGCTCATGTTTTTTCTTTATTTTGTGTCTGTAGACCTTGCATTTGTTATATCCCATGCGACCACATTTCACATATTTCTCTACCAGATAAACTATAATTTTTGACATAAATCTTGTATTTTTCACGCTTTGAATGATGTTCATATGCTATCGGAAAGCTCCCATTTTGGCATACGGGTGAGGATACTGGAAAACGTTATAGAGATCTGGTTTTACACCTGCAAATCTCATTTTCCTAAAAGTTTCCAAATCCCTTTCATCGAATCCATTTTGTAGGTGTCATGTAGTCATCACGTTTAAGAGACTACTTTACCATAGCTGTCATAACAATTAGCACGATGTGGGCATAATATATGCCTTAATTAACCAATCTGTAATGAATTTCATTTACCATAGCTGTGGCCTCATCCTCTTTCTATGCACCTATTTTTTCTTTCCTATCTCTGTCTTATGCCCACTTCTCTCAGTTGCATGCTTATCTCCTTTCTTTCTTTCAGTTGCCATTTTTTTTCTCATTTCTACACGCCATACTCTCACTTTTCTTTCCTATGGCATCTTTTTATGGCTGTGTGGATTTGGTTTTTCATGGTGCCTCTCTTTCCTGGCTGTGCACGCCTATTCACTCTCCAATCTCGTACGCAGACACTCCCAATTTTCTATATAGCTTCAATCTCCCTTTTTTTAACTTAAAAACTTCTCGCTGGTTTTACTTATTTTTTAAAATATGTGTATGCTTATATGAATTTATCTTCCTATATTCAATCCAGCGTTTAGAAGGTTAAAAAATGTTGTTTGAAGCACACAGCTGAGGATCTGCTGAGCCATGGTAAGCTTCCGGTATTGACCAGATTTGGAGTGGGCGTCATCTCATTCACAGTAAGTTGGTATTCCTTTTCAAAGCCCAAAAAGCTCGATCCCTTTATATGAGACCTCTGTGCTTACTTGAAAGGATCTGCGAAGATTGCATTTGCATCGAAATATTATATTTTAGACTCTGACGTCTTCAAAATTTCAAATGGGTATGATAGGTGCCTGTGTACATAGCAGAAATAGCTCCCAAGCACCTGCGTAGTGCGTGGTGGCCTTGGACCAGCAAATCAGGTACTTTTTCAGACTCTTTTTTCCTTTTAGCAATCTGGTCGAAAGCAAGCTAGATTGATTTACGATTGCATAAAAATTTGAAATTTAAAATTTCAGATCATAATAATTGACTTTTTTGGTGGTGCCCAGGAGGATCACAAGGACAATGGTCCATGTTGCTGCAGATGCCTCCCTAGATCTTCCTTATCTGAGTAGAGCTTGCAATGAGGGGTTCAACTATGTTTTGCTCGACTTGCACAACGAACCAATACGGAGAGGAGAAAGGTGCCTTTGCTTGCTTTAGGGCTGGAAGTCGTAACGAACTAGGGTTCTTATTTTCCTCCTCAATTAATGGCAGATTTAATACTGTATCGAATCTCGTTAACTTAGATTTAAGTTAATTCAGATTTGATTTACGGTATGATAACATAACTAAACACACATGCGCAAAGAATCGTCATTACTATTATATGTATTTTGTTTTACAGATTGAAATGAAAAAAATAAAAGGGAGCAATGTATTACCCAATAATATATAGTTAGAGTTAATCAATAAGGCTGAATTTATGTATTCCATCACAAACATTAAATTTTAATAATGCAGATCTTAAAATATAAATTTATGTTTTGATAAATATGCATACATGTTATTTATTAATTTAGATTATAAAATAGTTTTCTTCTTATTTATGTTTTAATAAATATGCATACATGTTATTTATTAATTTAGATTATAAAATAGTTTTCTTCTTATTTATGTTTTAATAAATATACATACATGTTATTTATTAATTTAGATTACAAAATAATTTTCTTCTTATTTGTAATCATACATTTCAATTAGAAAAGCACACATAAAGATATATATTCATTTAGATAATTATACATTTATATTATATATATGTGAAGTATATGAGTATAAATTTCTTATATATTCATTTAGATAATTATACATTTATATTATATATATGTGAAGTATATGAGTATAAATTTCTTATATATTTGTTTAATTACATTTATTTTCTTAAAAAACTGATTGAACTAATTAATACATAACCAAATTTATAATGAATTTAATTTAGATTATAAAATAGTTTTCTTCTTATTCATGTTTTAATAAATATACATACATGTTACTTATTAATTTAGATTACAAAATAATTTTCTTCTTATTTGTAATCATACATTTCAATTAGATAATTATACATTTATATTATATATGTGAAGTATATGAGTATAAATTTCTTATATATTTGTTGAATTACATTTATTTTCTTAAAAACCTGATTGAACTAATTAATACATAACCAAATTTATAATGAATTTATTTCTAGATATAAATTTCTAATCTATATAAAAATATCTATTTCTAAATAGTAAAATTGTAAACTTATTTATTATATTATTTTTGCAAAGAGGGATCTAAACAAAAACTATAAATTCAAATATACATCGATTTGAGCACAATTACATATTCTCTTTTGTACACAAAAAAATACCTTATTTAATAAACAAGAGCATTTATCCACATTAAAATTTTATGTGGTTGATTGTTCTTTATCAAAAGAATGACAATATAGTATTACACTACAGTTATAACATGAATAATACTTATAGTTTTTTTCATTTATCTCATTGTAACATAGGGACACATAGATTTAAATAGAAATAATGACAATATAGTATAGGCTACATGAATAATACTTATAGTTTTTTTTCAGTTATCTCATTGTAACATACAAACACATAGATTTAAATAGAAATAATGACAATATAGTATAGGCTACAGTTATTCTCACACTAAAACAATTTTAACCCCAACCCTAATCTAAATCTATAATTAACCCTAAACCTAATTCTAAGGAGGACACTAATTATAATTATAGCTCTCACCCTAACCCTAACTCCATTTCTAACCATAACCCTAAACCTATTTCTATCCTTAACCTTAAGTGTAAAGTAAACCAAACTCTGACACTAATTGTAACTCTAAGTGAAACCTTAACCTTAACGCTAAATCAAAAAATAAAACTAATTTAACACTAACACTAATCCAATCAAGAGCTGAAAATATTCTAAGAAACATATTAAGATTATTTTGAGTAGAGTGATGAAATAAATAAAAAATATTGGATTGAATCTTGGGTTAATAATGATATTAAAAAATCCCAAAGTACATTATAAGTATACATTAAAGTCTTTCACACAAAGTAACATCAAATGAGAGGGAAAATATAAGGGTTTCTATTTATCTCCTTAATAACTTTAAAGATGCATCACTAAAAACATCAAGAACTCATGACTATATATTTGATGAATATTTGGTGTCACCAGAATCGACGTAGTTTTTCTATATTTTTTTAATATTATTCTACTATCATCTATTGAGTCAATCTTCCCATGCGGCCCTTGAATTTTACTAATAATAGTGATAGAACATTATTTTTCTCTCATATTATATATGTGAACACTTAAATCATTAATGTCATTATATTTTAAAACATAAAAAGACTCCTAAATATGTTAAAAACCTTTAATATTATATACTAAATAGTTTTAATTTAAAACATTATTTTTCTCTCATATTATATATGCGAGAACACTTAAATCATTAATGTCATTATATTTTAAAACATAAAAAGCCTCCTAAATATGTTAAAAACCTTTAATATTATATACTAAATAGTTTTAATTTAAAACATAAAAACTCCTAAATACAACACCTTAATAATGTATATTAAATAGTTATAACCTAATCTTACTAATAATGGTATTAAAAAAAATGCTAAACCTAATCATAGTACTTTTCATTTAAAAAAATTAATTATAAACTTATCTATTTTGTTTTATATATTGAACTCATATAGATGAAAGGAAAAGGAAATCAATAGTTGGCACTCAATTACACAATTGTATGGAGTTTGGAATGGTTTATGTAAACTTACCTTTACAATGGTTATTTTTTCTTAACAATTTTGGTGGCGGTAATGTAAGGAGACTATTACGGTTAGGGAGACTATTAATTATGAATTTGTCTACTTTATTTTATATATGCAACTCATATAGATGTAAGGAAATCAATAATTGGCACTCAATTAGATAATTACATAGTTATATGGAGTTTGGAATGGTAGAATTAAATTAGGGTTAGGGTTTTATGATTGGATTTATGGTTGGAGTTAAATAGGGTTAGGGTTAGGGTTAAGGTTTATTTAAGGCTAGGATTTAATTAGACTTTAGAGTTTGGGTTACAACTCAGTTAGGGTTATGGTTCAATGAGGATTATAGTTAGGGCTAGGTTTAGGGTTCAATCAGGATAAGGGTTATAGTTAAGGTTAGGGTTAAGGTTCAATTAGGGTAAGGTTTAATGTTAGGGTTAAGGTTAGATTAGAATTATGACTCAATTAGGGTTTAGGGTTAGGATTATGGATCAATTAGGGTTAGGGTTAGGGTAGGGTTCAATTGGGGTTAGGGTTAAAGTTACGGTTATAAGGTAAATTTTGAGGTAAAGATTAGGGTTACAGTTGCGATTGGAGTTAGGTGTAACGCCCCACCGTGTGAACCCCAAAGGACAACAAGATACCACACTATTTTTTTTTTTGAAAGTGAAACATTACATAAGATAAATATGTACATCCATTACATGAAAAGAAATTATGCATTTGCAAAGTCATCCATTTCCTCTGGGGTACATGGAATGGTCATTACAAACCCTAAATTTTATCAAAAATGAAAGAAAATAAAAACCAAGATTACATAATGATGACATACAACCATCCATGATTAAAAGAGAGGAAAACGATACATCATTTTATTATAATTCAATTTATAGTTCTATGATACAATTGTGGAACATATTTCGACGAATACAACACATCAAAGATACAATAGTACATTACATAATGCTTCCCTTATATCAACGGGAAGAGTATACCGAATATAGGTATGATACATCAATGAAGAATAAGGTACAAGCAAAGAACAATCTTCCACCAAGTGAAGCTCAGGAAACTGTGCATCCGCTTTCCCATCATGAACATGACCTGGGAACCCAATGGGGTGCATAGCACGTTTCACCTAACCACGTGGACCCAAAGGCCCACCCCCCACACTAGGAGATGACAAGAAAGGACCCACGACCAAGATAGAAAAGCATAACGATCACAAGACCAACTCACAAGGTCAACCACAACATGACATACGACAATCTCAATGACCACTTCCAAGGTAACTGCTTCCGGAGGAAAACAAAGGAAAAGCAAGGGATGTATCTAGCATAAAAATCACGAACGAATGCATGAGTGAGGCATGAACCATCTCGCTCATAGTCATAACTAAGGAAAAACAAATCATAGAACAGAGTACACCCATGAGAACTTAAAATAGGAATACAATCAATGGAAACACAAAGGCTTATACATGGGAAGATTCAACACAAAACAGGGTTCCCATCGTTGCTAGAAGCCTAACAACCTACCACCCATGACTATCCATCAGAAAGTAACTTAACATTCAGGTTTCTATCATATCCAAATCATGTCTAGACATAAAACTCCCTCAAAAGCAAAATAAAACAAGAGGAAAATATGATCAACATAGATTCACCGGTATGCATAAAGAATCAAATCCAAAGAGTATTCAGGATAAATAAATAATTGTCTACATGTTCAAGATAAACTATAAATATCCATTCACTTAAACGTAGACACAATCCAATCCTACTAAAGATAATCTAGAGAATAATTAAATAATTAGCTATAATTAAATGTATTTCCACCATAAAATCTTTTAATTAAATAAGCACTATGAAGCCCTACAGTAGGTAAACCTTCATACTTCCCTTAATGTAAGATTCCTAACTTATTCCTTAATTTACTTCAAATATAATTAACATTAAAACAAAACATATATATTTGTTATTTCAAAATAATAAATTTCAATAAAATGTAGCATATTGGTTTTCTTCAAAAAAAATTTAATTCAAAAAAAATTTAATTAAATGTAATATGTACATTTGTTAGCCTTTAAACTGAATACATCTAATTCAAATCTAACATAGACAATTTATACACAAATCACAATCTAATCCTAAGAAATTTGTAAATAAATTTATCTTTAAATAAATTGTAATTAAATCAAATTTTAAATGCACTTTGAAAATAAATCTAATTTTTAATGCACTAGAGAATAAATCTGATTTTCAATACGTTCCAAAATAAATCTATTTAATATACATTTTTAAAATCAGATAAATCTAAATTTAAAATCTAACATAGACAATTTATACACAAAGCACAATCTGATTGTAAGGAATTTGTAAATAAATTTAACTTTAAATAACTTGAAATTAAAACTAGTTTGAATGTACCTAACTAATATTCACGACACTAATTTTACCACAGCTTAAATCATTTCCCTATTTTACCTAAAAACATTTTATCTAAATGAACGCAAAAAGGCTCTAATCTATAAAATAAAGTAATTTAAAATTAGATTTCCTTTAATCCATAAATTTAATGATAAGTAACCACTTATTAAACTCAAATAACCTTATTAGCAATTAAGAACATTCATAATTTCATACTAACGGACTTACGCTATTAACCCTAATATATCTAAATGCTACTAAAAAAACAAAAAAATTATCACTACACTTTTGTCCCTCAATTCAACTACCTTTCATATATAAAAATATAATTAACGGCTACTTTATAATTTCCAAATTCTAGTTCTTTCTTTTATTTACTAATTAATATGATTTACATGGATAATCATAATAGTAAAACAACAAATTTCCACTTGACATTTAAGCCAATTGCAGTTAAAGGAAATCGACAGCCAATTAAAGGAAAAAGATGGCTAATGTCCCCTTTCAACCCTAAATAAGTGAAATTTATATAACTTTATTTATTTGTTTAACTATTATTTATCTATTTGTTTATTTACTCTTTTATGTATATATGTAAATCCCCAATTTACTTTAAGAAGTAATTACAATTATTATAATAGTGATAATCATTCACAACCTAATATATATATGCTTAAAAAAAACTAAAATAAAGAAAATGTGTAATTATTAACCTTTATTCTTTCTATATATTTACCCAACTTCTATCTTAATATACTTAGTCAATACACTTGACAAGGGAAATTAATTACTCTTTAATAATATACCCCTTTTTTACTATTCTTTTCAACCTTTTTAATCATACAATAACTATTCTTCTAACCAAATATCCTTTTAAATTCTTACAAGTAAATTAATATTACCCAAAATTTAACCCTCATAATTTATACATCTTAATATACTTAGTCAATACACTTCACAAGAGAAATTAATTACTCTTTAATAATATACCCCTTTTTACTATTCTTTTCAACCTTTTTAATCATACAATAACTATTCTTCTAACCAAATATCCCTTCTAAATTCTTATAAGTAAATTAATATTACCCAAAATTTAACCCTCATAATTTATACATATAAATATATATCATACTCCTTGAATCATAAACACAATCCTTTATTGTAATACAAAGTTCCAAACGAGCTATAACCCATTTTATATATATATATATATATATATATATATATATATATCGTTTTAAAATGAAAACATACTCTACAGCCCTCGTCGAAACCTTAATTTCAGGCTACTGCTCACCTAGTTTTCTGTTGCAGCTTGCCAAATTGGAGATTTAAAGAGTCAATACAAGCACATACAAGATTGGGGAATCGGGTACCATTAGTGACCGAGAAGACAAAACAGCTAAAAGGACGAATACAATGTTGAGTGGCTGAGATTCGTTTGATCGTCTTCCATGAAGGAAAAACATTTGAGCTAAAGTAGTCACGTCATAAATTTGGTAATAATCTCTCCCTATATATTTTAATACTATGCTATAAAAAAGAGTTGCGAAGTTAATGTTGCACCAATAATTACGACAGAGAGATAGCCATCTGTCGGATTTCCACGGTGCCCAAGTCACCCCCTCGGTTTAACTTAAATAAAATAAGCGAGGTTATTTAAACTTCTACAACATTCTATTTTCGAGTGCTACGGATGAGACAAGTTGACAACATTGTGAAGGCTGGAATGTATTTTAATGTACCACTTCGGTTTTAGAATTTGCAGTTGCAGACTGGTAACTCCAAAACACAGAATTATTCATCGCTCCTTACTGACACTGTGGTTGATAAGGATAAAGGGCTTGAAAATGCAATTGGGGTTAGCTCCAAAGTATACACTGATGTTGCATACGCATTTAACGACGATGATGAAAATGGGGTAGTGAAACAAAAACCCAAAGCTGAGGTAAATGGAGGAGAATCAGGCATCTCCAAGGCAACCTTACGATCTGAAAATCAGGAGATGACTAAAAAAAAAGAGCAGCGCCGATAATACCAAGCATGACTTGCAAGGCAAAAGAATGAGGAGACTGCAAGAAGATTGGCTGCGGGGGGGGGCGCGGGGGTTGTTGGTACAGGAGATGGATCTTGCAAGGACGCTCTCACAGATGACTAAAAAAGAAGAGCAGCGCCGATAATACCAAGCATGACTTGCAAGACAAAAGAATGAGGAGACTGCAAGAAGATTGGCTGCGGGGGGGCGGGTGTTGGTACAGGAGATGGATTTTGCAAGGACGCTCTCAAAATCTTTGACCTAATGAAGCACTCAGGAATCCCATCCTAACATTGTAAGCTTTGATTGATTCAAGGGGAGCGTAGAAAACAGGTTAAGAGGATGAGGGCTGCACATACTTCACATATCAGCCGCCCTTAATGAATTACAAATATGGTTGATCATTAGGAATGCATGGTTACCCTTATGCCCGTAATGGCTGTCTTGGAGGCACCTAAAACTTATTACTAAGATTCCGCTAAGCTAGTGGTGCCTCTAACCCAACTATGCCGACATATATATGTATGCAAACTGTGTAGCACAGACAAGGCACTTGACAGTTTGACAGAAAACCTCAAAGAGATGAGGACTCAAACACAAGGCGCGAAAACTGTTTCAAGAAATGTGGTCTCATGGAATAATGATTGCAGAATATGCACAACGCGGTTTTGTTGAACAGGCTTAAGAAACTTTCAAGCAAATGCAATTTGGCAGGTGTAAAGCCCGACTACACCACCTTATCCAACCTTCTAACTGCCTGTGCCAAAACAAAGCAAGAAGGATCGAGGAATTTAAGGAGATCCAAGGACGCAGCTGGATTAATGGCCATATAAATGGTATGTGATTTCTGTGTAGGAGACATACCTCATTGACATACCTGATTAGAGAAGTGGGGGATCAATACCAGGGAAGAAGAGTTTGGAGGAGCGAATACCATCTGCCTTGCCACAGTTGATAGAAACTCCTAACATACCTCCTTCTGGGTGCCTGGACAAGGCACGTAATCTGCCTTGCAGAGTGGGTGGGTGTTCTCTTTTTTTTTCCACAATCCTCCCTCCTCAAATGTTGACGCCTTCCCCAGAAAAGCATGCAGAAACGAAACACTTAATCAAGACACGTGAACAGGAAGGAATACCTTGAAGGCAGATGGAGGCACATGCAAGGCAGGTGTAAGTCTTTTAGAAGCCCAATTTAACTTTTTTTTTTAATAAAAAATATGGAATGTACGGGTTGTTTGCCAATCCACATATAAAATAATTTTTGTTGACCTGATCAAAATCTGGATTAAATGCTTGTATGCAAGTGTGACTTTTTATTTTCCTTTGAACAATTTTTTAATAAGTGTGTTACCAAAATTTATCAATCTATATAATATTTTATAAAAAATATGGAATGTACGGGTTGTTTGCCAATCCACATATAAAATAATTTTGTTGACCTGATCAAAATTTGGATTAAATGCTTGTATGCAAGTGTGACCTTTTATTTTCCTTTGAACAATTTTTTAATAAGTGTGTTACCAAAATTTATCAATCTATATAATATTTTATGAGCAAAATAAAAAATATTGGTGAGAATAATTTTGAATCAAGAAGAACAATTAGTCACAAATAGTGAATATAGAAATGCTTACTACATAAATATTTAAAATCTCTTCTAATTAAGGTTGAGTCTCATCTATTTATGGCATGAAATTAGGAAACACCATGTATACATATTTAATTAAAATAAATCTGATAAATATTAAATTATTTCACAAAATTTATTAATGACAACAAAATAGATAAATATTGATGTTTTGGATTTATATTATTAATTTAATCAGAAAACAATATTTATCTATTTCTTAACACATTATACAATTAGTTTCTTCTTTAATCTATTTGAATCACAATATAGATTTAATCATATCCCCTTAAGATATCAATAAAATTATACTAAAACCAAAATATTTTACATATGTACTATGCTTGCAATCTATATATATTCATATTATACCTATTAGCAAAACCATTACATCTTCAACCACAATTGCTAGTTGAATACAAACTTCAGCCTAGAAACTTTAATTAGAAACTTATTTCACTAAATAATCAAAGCATAAGGATGATATAAACTTATCGGAAGTAAAAATGAAAGTACAAGAACAAGGATTGCAAAGGCTGATATAACCACACATGGCAAAAAGGTACGGGAACCTTCCCCAAACAGAATCCATTGAGAAAGTATATGGATAATTTATGTAGGTCAAGATCCAAGACGACCGAAACGGAGGGACACTACATTAGGAATCAACTAAAGATAGGTTGATGGTTCAATTATGGTTATTGTTCGATTAAAGTAAGAGTATGGGTACAATTATGGTTAAATTAGGGTTATTGTTCAATTAAAACTTAGAGTATGGGTACAATTATGGTAAAGGTTAAGGTTCAATTAGCATTTGGGTTCAAGTTTAATTAGGATAAGTGTTTGTTTAGGGTAGGTTCAAGGTTTTATCATAAAGGTTGGGTTAGGTTTAAGGTTACAATTCAATTACATTTAGAGTTAAGTTAGGGTAATGATTATGCTTCAATTAGGGTTAGGATTTAATTACGGTTCAAAATTAGAAGTAGAGATCAATTAGGTTTATGGTTAGGGTTGGAGTTCAATAAGGATTTACTCTTCAATAAGGGTAAGGGTTTGTAATACATTTCAATTAGGGTTAGGGTTTAATTAGGGTTAGAGTTAGAGTTCAAAGATGGTAAGTATTCAATTACGGTTCTACGATAAGACTTAGGTTAAAGGGTTCAATTAGGATTAAGATTCTCATAGGGTTAGGGTCAAGGTTAGGATGAAGATTTAATTATGACTGGGATTGGAACTCAGTTAGGGTTCAGCCTGGGTTATGATTAAATTAGGGTTTATGGTTAGGGTTCAATCAGGATAACAGTTATAATCAAGGTTAGGGTTAAGGTTCAATTAGGGTAAGGTTTAACGTTAGGGTTAAGGTTAGACTAGAGTTATGATTCAATTAGGGTTTAGGGTTAGGGTTAGGGTTCAAATAGGGTTTAATTAGTATTTCAATTCAATTAGGGTTAGACTAACGTTGGGGTTAATATTAGTGTGAGGATAATTATAGTTGAATTAGAGTTTAATTAGGGTTAGGGTTCAATTAGTATAAATGTTAGGTTTAGGGTTAGTATTAAGGTTAGCATCAACATCA
>VDFB02074853.1:0-17522 GCA_007258455.2 Sequoia sempervirens | reverse complement strand
GTAAGACAAAGGTGTCTTCCCTGAGCAGCTAGCCTTGTTGTAATTGAGCAATGTGCTCTAGGTAGTGTTCCTAA
The DNA here is from genome assembly GCA_007258455.2 of Sequoia sempervirens. Taxonomy (NCBI): domain Eukaryota; kingdom Viridiplantae; phylum Streptophyta; class Pinopsida; order Cupressales; family Cupressaceae; genus Sequoia; species Sequoia sempervirens. Next base: position 17,448 of record VDFB02074853.1, on the reverse strand, counting down.
ATGCATATGCATTCCCATTTATTCTTTATAATTTTGACAAGGTATAATCTTGTGGAATGACCACCATGGTTTTTCCCTTAACAGGGCTTCCACATAAAAAATATTGGTGTTATGTGTTTCTATATATTGATGATTTATGCTTTCATGGTTAATTATTAGATCTGAAAATAAAGTTAACAGGTTGAATAAGTTTTGAATTTTTGTGACAACTGATTCACCCCCCCCCCTCTCAGTTGTCTACCCTTGTGTTTCCAATATTAATATACTAGATATGATTAAAAATACATAGCTTAAGGGTTACTTATGGCTAAATTATTTGATTATAATAGATAGCTAGTGGGTTACTCCTAGGATTGTTAGTCCATTGAAGGGAGGGAACTTTTATATATGCTTTAAGAGTAGAAATACCCTAGAGTTTGTATAAAAGGTGATAGGTTAATTCTGGGGTTAAAGCTTACCCATGGGAGGGATTACCTATGCATAGATTATAGTGGCCTTAAGTGAAAATGAGTTTAAGCAGTGTAGTTGAATAAATTACCATCACTCAAAGTACCGAGTGAGAAAACTTTGGCCAAAGTAGTGTGATTGCCTTTGGCTCCACTGTCAATTCATCGTGTCCATGTAGTGCATGCTAGTTGCAGATTGTAGTGTTACAAGCTCTAGTCATGTAGGGCACAACACTAAGCTCAATTTGGTTTTTCATAGGGGGTTATTCAACCAATCTCTTCATCGAATGGTAGGGACATCTATCTTATGATAGATGTGTGGGGGATCACATATGAGTCCATGGTTGGCAGAAAAGTGCTTGAGTGATGCTTCTCCTCTTCAACAAGCGACAGAAGACCAAGGTTTTGAAAGGCATATCCTGGACCATTTATATGTATTGCTTTAAAGCTCAGTTGTGCTATGTATGTAATTGTGTACATTCTTGGAATATTGTAATTTGTCAAATTATTATATTGAAATGGAATCCTTGTTGAATAGTGTTATGGCATCTTTGTTCATTTGTACTCAATAAAGAAAAGAAAAATTTCATTGCAATGGCTTGTTACATAGTTTATTTACTCACAAGGTGAAAACATAGAAAAAAATACTTCAGTGAATTGTTGGAATGTTACATGTGGTATTAGAGCTAGGTTTAGCTCTAGAACCTATGAGCTCATCTTTCTTTCTGTCCAACATTATCTAATGTTTGGAAATTCTTGTGTCAGGATGGTGCGTCTCAGGTTAATGGCTAGAAATTTTGTAATCAGAAACGAGCACTACCTCAAGGCCAAGAAGGAAAGAGAAGCCATCGTTAGAACAATTGAGAGTACTAATTACAACAATTTCATCTAGTTAATTGACACTAAAACATTCAGTCACGCACTTTCTAAAATCAATGATGTGAAGAGAAAGATGAAGATGGAGGCCATGTACAATTACCTACCTTCCATCTCACCAGAGAAGTCTAAGTCATTATCACTTTCCAGGGATATTCCCTCGAAAGGAAGTGTCAATCTGACATTTATCTTTAGGGACCCTAGAGTTCTTCCAATGGCGGAAGCAATTGTAATTTCCTCGAGTAACAATTCTGAGGGCTATGTACCTTGTAACTATGTATCGGATGAAAAATTTGAAGGCTACTATCCATTTTGGGATAAGTATGAACAAATGAGAGATGAGGAATAATCTCAATCTGTAGGATATGCTCCATTAATTTATGTGTCAGAGAGTGAATCCAAGGGATACTCTCCACTCGACTATCTGAATAGTCACTCCATGTAATGAAAAGGATATTGATATCCTTAAGAAATGAATAAAATCGTGTGTTTATCGAAAGCATGTGCTTAATCTTATGTGGAATTCTTTATGTGTGTTTGAATGCCATTTTAATTTTTTCCATAAGATAGTTGATAACATGATTAAATCTAACATGGATAAACATTCAGGTAAAATCCATTCTTGTGAAGATGGTGAGGACATGAACCAATCCTGGCAAAAGCCAAGAAGTTGGGTAAGGACCCGCAAGAGTTGAAGCTAGACTTGACCAAATCTTAGCAAGGTTGGAAAACCTTGAACAAGAAAAGGTAAAAGATAGGGTTGAGAAGGAAGTCCCAAATAATGAGAATGAGGGAGAAAACTCTTCTCATGAACGTGATGAAACTCATGATCATGAGAGAGAGAAATCACCTTCTCTATCTGAGGAAACAAATAAGAAGCGTATGGCTTCTGAACTTTCCAGAGATATGAAGAAAATTACCCCACCCAAGTTTGAGGGAAGTGCCAATGGAGATGAAGTTGAGGCTTTCCTAGTCTAAATGGAGAAGTATTTTGAGATTTGAAATTACATTGAGGTCACCAAAGCCACATGGGGCACATACCATTTAGCAGGAGAAGCCTCTAACTGGTGAATAAATAAAAAGATGGAACTCAATATTAACTCATGGAAACTAACATGGGGTGAATTTGTTGAGATTTTTTGTAAGAGATGGTTTCCCCAACTCTACTTTGACCAAAAACTCATAGAATTCTAGAGTTTGAGACAAGGTAATATGTTGGTCAATGAGTATTGGGAAAAGTTTACCCGACTTATGCATTATGTTCCTATGTACCATAAAGATGAACGATTATGCATAAGAAATTTTAATATGGGACTTAATAGTCAGATCAGAGGAGAGGTGGATGTGCATGGTCTAGCAACTATGGATCTTGTGTATGAGAAAGTGGTTAAATAGGAGCAGAAGCTCAAAGCTATCTCCACCCATCAGGAAAACAGAGACCACAAGAAGATTGTGGGAGATCAAGACAAGCCAACTCCAAAGAAGGTGGAAGTAGTGCAAAGTGTACCCAAGCAAGGGGAAAAAGGATCCTGTAATGGTGGAAAAGAATCAAAAAGGGAACGTAAGAGGAATGGTTCCAATGGTGGGAATACCAACAATGTTGGTGGAAACACTAGTAAATATGGAGAACCTACAAGGAAGAGAGGATCGTATACTGGATGCTTTACATGTGGAGGAGACCACTTTGCAAGAGAATGTCCCAATAGGTCTTTCGAGTCACAATCTTATGGTATTCCACTACCCACCCAGCAAGCGATGTTCCAACAAAAGATACATGTAGTTGTAGATGCTCACCAGGTGGAGTATCAAGTGACTCCAATTGAAACTCCAGATATTTTGTTTGGCTTGCCCATTTCTATACTTATAGATACTAGTGAAATTGAGAATTTCATTTCACCTAGAGTAACTAAGAAATTATCTAGAAAGGTTGGATACATGGCAACATCTCGGGATGTAGAGTATGCAAACCAGACAAGAGAAAAGGTGGAATAAAGTTTGTTCGAGGCTAGGATAGAGCTACCGTGTTTTTCTATAGAAGTGAGCCTATATGTCATGCCTTTAGGATCCTATAATGTTATCTTAGGTATGAATTGGATATGGATACATAGGGCTAAGGTAGATTTCCATGCTAAAACTATAGAATTCCTAGATGATCTTGGTAACCAACTGAAGTTTCAAGGAATACCTAGAGAGGTCAAGATTCGTCAAATATATGTAATGAAACTATTAAGGGCTAAGAAGAAAGGGTGAAAAATATTTGCATTCAAGATTGAGGAACTTGAAGAGAACCTTGATAACTTTGGGTCACAAAACTTCCAAGAGATGGAAGAGGGTGAAATGGATGAAACTAGAATGTCAAATATGAAGAGGTACCCTATATTGAGAAAATTTTCAAATGTGTTTCTAGATGAGTTACCTAGGTTGCCACCGAAAAGGATATTTGAATTCTCTATAGATATAGTTCTAGGGTATGAACCTATTTCCAAGGTGCCATATAAACCTATTTCCAAGGTGCCATATAGGATGACAACAACTGAGCTAATGGAGCTTAAGTCACAATTGGATGAATTGTTGTCTAAGGGGTTGATAAGACCAAGCGTATCACCTTGGGGAGCACCAATCATCTTTGTGAAAAAGAAGGATGGTACTTTGTGTTTGTGTATCGATTATTGCATGCTTAATAAAGCTATAGTAAATAACAAGTATTTGTTGCCACGCATTGATGATCTTTTCAATCAAATGAGGGGAGTTGCCATATTCTCTAAGATATATTTGAGATCTAGATACCACCAATTAAGAATTAAGGATGAAGACATCTTTAAGACTACATTCAAAACTAGATATGGACATTATGAGTTCATAGTTTTACCCTTTGGTTTAACGAATGCACCTGCAAAATTTATGAACCTGATGAATAGTGTATTTAGGGATTGCCTAGATAAGTTTGTCCTAGTTTTTTTGGAGGACATCCTAATTTACTCAAAGGATGAGGAAGATCATTGCAAAAATTTAGAGATAGTCCTACAACGTTTAAGAGAATATAATTTGTATGGTAAACTCTCTAAGGGTACCTTCTTTCAAAGGAGAGTGCATTATCTTGGGCATGTGATCTCAGCGGATGGAATCTTCGTAGATCCAGGTAAGATCAAGGTAGTACTTGAGTGGGTAGTACCCAAGAATGTGTCTAACGTAAGGAGTTTCATGGGTCTAGCAAGGTATTATAGGAAGTTTGTTGCAAAATTTTCCAAGATCACCTTTTTTATTATAAGATAGAAAATTGTCACCCCAAGGGTTTTAGGACCTAGGGCAACAGACTTTCTATACTCCACATTCAAGGATAACCCTAGAGATCTCAATGCAAAGGAGAAAGATATCTTGCAATAAGGTTGTCCTAGAGGCTGATTGTAAGCTAATAGGGGGTTCGCCACCAAGTAAGAACTTGGAAAGACAAATGCAATGCAAGTTGAAATGTAAGATGTAATGTTAAACCCTAATTCAATGCAAACCTTCACTAAATGACCTGGAAATGCAAATGAAATAAAAAAGAAACCTACAGAATGGGATGTATGCACCTGGAAATCTGGAGATGACTGGGTGGAGCTCTAAAATGTTGAATAGACTAAAATTTAGGCCTACTGGGACTCATTCGCCACTTCTGGGGGATCAGTCTCATTTTGTTGTGAAGTGCACTAGGAGTAGAATCTTGAATTGAAACTTTGCAAGCCTCTGAAGATGGATAAAATAAGCACTTTCCCACTGATTTCATGCAAGTTCAATGGATATTTTACCCCAGATCTAAGTTTCTGTGAGTCTTGACAACTTTTCATGACAACTTTGTAATTTTGGGTACTTTTGAAGGCTTCAAATCCATTTTTCTTCTATAAAATTGTAATCACACATGTAAAGAGGAGAAAAAACTTTTTGATTGTTAGTGAATAGGGGTTTTCCTTGGTCAAACCCCTTTTAGGTAATTAAACTAAATAATGAAATAATGAAAGATGAACATGAAACATGCAACATAAGATATGAAACATGAGCAATGATACCTTGAATGATGTCTTGTAAATCTACAACTCAACATGAAATGGCCACGAGGGATTTAGATCTTGATCTTGACAATAGGTGTAGAACAATGCTTGATCCTAGATTTTTAATGCTACACCACAACACTAGCTCAATAACATGCTTGATGCTTGATATCTTTGATATGATGATGGACCTTAAATTGTTGCAAAAATTGATGAAGAAATCTGCCCTTGGATGCTCTTGTAAACACTTGAATGCTCTTGTGAACTTCAATTTGCTATTATGAATGCTCTCATGAAAGTCTTAGGTGAAAATGAGTGAAAGAACTTTGTATTTATACTTAATTATACAAGAATTCCTGAAATTACAAAACTACAAGCCGACATTAGATCTAGGAGGATAAAATCCCACCAAAATTTTGAATTAATTTTAATTTTGGGCCACACATGACTCATTCACCCATGGTGGTGAATGAGTCCCATTAGGCATAATTTTTGGGACCATTTTGAAAAATGCTTAGAAAGGTGTGAAACCAGGTTCGGAACCCAAAAACCTAGGTGGGACTCATTCGCCCAAAGTGGCGAATGAGTTCCAAATAACTAAATCTAGGCCACACAAGCTGAAAACACCTGAATCATGATTGAGTATTGATCTGTGTCGGGATTATCCTCGCAAAGATGCATTAAATGAGGCTTGTGGATGCAAAATAAGTCCAATTAAAGCATAAAGAAGCCTAATTATTTATGACAACCTTAGAAAAGTGTGAAAGTGTGTTACAACACTTTAAATAAGGCATGATTGAGGTTAAAAAGAGATTTATTAGGCTCATTTAATTAATAAAACCTCAAAAAAGTGTGAAAGTGTGTTACAACACTTCGTAACACTTTAACAAGGTACCATTTTAAGTTCATTAGTTCACAAGGGCCCAAGACCTAATGTGGATGTGTAAAACACATCACAAACACTAGATTAAGGCGATATCAAGTCCAATTTATCATTAATTATTCCCAAATCAAGCAATGAAAAGGGGGACTCTTTTCCATCATTACAACGATTACTTCTTTGTAGAAGAAAGGGAAAAAAATTGAGTGGACTGAGATGTGTCAAGAAGCCTTTGACCTACTCAAAGAGAAGTTGACTACTGCACCGATCTTGAAAGTACCAGATCTTGAAGGTAACTTTATTGTCATCATAGATGCATCTAGGGAGGGCTTAGGAGGTGTGTTAATGCAACATGGGCAAGTAATTGCTTACAAATCTAGAAAGCTAAAACCTTATGAGCATAATTATGTGTCACATGATTTGGAATTAGCAGTTGTGGTTCACACATTAAAAATGTGGAGGCACTACTTGTTAGGGAAACTGTTTGAGATGAAAACTAGTCATCATGGGTTGAATTATCTATTCACTCAACCTAATTTGAATGCTAGACAGAGAAGATGGTTGGAGTTAATAGTGGATTATGACTTCAACATCAGTTATATCAAGGGAAAGGAGATTCGGGTTGTCGACGCCTTGAGTCAAAGACGTCATATTGCTTCAATAGTGACGATTCAAATTGACTTTAAAGGACAAGTGTTGTAGAAATGCAAAGAGAATGAGTACTGCTTGCAAGTCAAATAAGCACTCACAAGCAATCCGCAAGATTCTAGGTATGAAGGTTTTCATTTTGAACCCAATGGATTACTTTAGATATAAAGGAGAATGTATGTATCTAACATAAGACCAAGGTTTTGAAAGGAAGATCATGGACCATCTATATCTATTGCTTTGAAACTCAGTTGAGCTATGCATGTAATTGTGCACATTCTTGAAAAATTGTAATTTGTGAAATCATTATATTAAAATGGAATCCTTCTTGTATATTGTTATGGAATCTTGTTCATTTGTACTCACAAAGAAAGAAAAAATTTACATTTGGCTTGTTACATAGTTTATTTACTCGCAAGATGAAAACTTAGGAAAAATTACTTCAATGAATGGTTGGCATGTGACAATTAGAATATGATCATTTGCAAGAATCTCAAGTCATTTAGAAGTTGAAGGCTGATAACATGCACCTTGAGGCTCAATTAGTAAATGTTCAACTTACTAATAATGATCGTGTAAGGCATGATATTCAAAGATCAAAAGTGAAACGTGTTGTTGCACAACTTATGAAAATTTAAATTACATGAATGGTAAATATTGCATTGATTAAAGATATCCTTCATGCTCTTGAGAAGTTGAGGAAGGTAAATGTGTAGTAAGTGGAATTGGAAAATGGAAATGCAAAAGTGGATAAGTTGAAGGGGTTTTATATTGCACATGAATTTGTGTAGGAAAAGAAAGTGAGAGATAATTCTATAAGTGTAGTTGACCAAATGAATTCAAAGATTCTTGAGCTTAAGACATCCATGGAACAAATACAACTAGAAATAGATGATAAAGAAAAATAGGGGATTGGAAGATAGTGGGTGTTATGAACCTGCAACCTACATAGTGTTGAAAAACTCTCTACACACAACAATCCAATTGGCTAATCACCCCTCAACTCAATTTGCTTAGTTTTATGTTTTGAATCAAATGAAGAAAGTGAAATTCCTTTTTACTCTAACTAAGAGTTGTTTTGAATTTTGAAGGTGGACTTGATTGCATTATTAGAGTGTGCAAAACATAAACTTTTTTATTACACTCACACTATTTTCTAAAACTGCAGGTTGGAAAATAAAGGGTGTTATAAACCCTAAAACCCACATGTTCTAAAACCCACTACACATAACAACCCAATTGGTTAGTCACCCCTCAGGTCAATGACCTAATTTGCATATCAAACATACACAAATATCATTTAACACCATTATTCATTTTAAAGTATCCATGATGAGAAAAATACTTTCCCACATATATACATACACATAACATTTATTGCTATAGTTTATTGAATACCATGTATGCAATTAGTCTATTTAGTACTATTATATTAAAAATTGTTGAGCTCAAACAATTTAAAAGTCAACTTTTTTCTTTCATTTATAAGCAAGCTACCAAAAACAATAACTAGACTTCAAGTGGCATTACTTACAATTATTTTACATTGTTTATAATGTAATTATACAGGGAAATAAAAAGTCTAATATGAAATGTATAACAACATAGTGTTCAAACATATGGAAATAATATGTCTACACCATAATTGATCAATAATTAAATGATGAAATCCACAATGCATAATGAATATTTTCAACTAGTCTCATCATCTCCTATGCTACCTATTCTTTGCAATTGAGGAGATGCCTTCATAAAATATTTATGCCTCTTCAGGTTCTTGTGCACTTTGGGAGGGGTGATTCCATCTCCATGAACCCTCGCAGATGAATGTGAAACAAAAAATTTATGGAGAGGTTGTTCTTTGACCTTCATACTTTGAATACCTTCAGCCAATAAGAAACAATTTGAACAATTAATGTATGGATGGAAAAAAATATAAGGTACTATGATATATACGACAAGAAATTGTTTATATGTACCTTCAAAAGAGAAGGCCTCAAGTCGGAGAGCTTCCATATCATGAAGTTTCCCTCAGAATCTTTGACAATCTCTACAAAAGAACTAGGATAAGGCAATCTACAGTCACTAGCAATGGCCTTAACAACATTGACTTTCACACAACCTTGTGGGAGTGGAATGTTGTGGAAAAAATCACATCTAGTCACAATATTTGCAATGCCTTTTCCAACCAATTTACTCTGCTAGTAAACGTCAACGTGATCATCGAACTTAAAAGTTATAAGCAAGCATATCTTTTTTCAATCATAAGAGGAATTTGAAATGCATTTTTTAGTCTACTTAAGACTTGTGATAAATTTTGAAGGTTCCTTTCATTACATTCATTCTATCTAAATAAAAAAGGTTTTCAATACATTCATACTGTCAAAAAAATTGCAGGTTGGAAAAGAGATGGTGTTATGAAACCTACAACCCACATAGTGTTGTAAAACCCTATACACATAACAACCCAATTGGTTAGTCACCCCTTAGCTTGATTTGGTTTGAATTATGTATCCTCCACTTGCAAAATGAAATAACTCACAACCCATTGTGTTTTCCAACCTACATTTATTTTTCAATCACAAGAAGATAGTAAATTGCAATTTTTACTATAACTAACAGTTGTAGTAAATTTTGAAGCTTGTTCCTTTCATTACATTCATACTATCTAAATAACAAAATATTTTCAAGGAATTCATAATTTTTTATAAAATTCTAGGTTGGAAAACATTGGGTGTTATAAAAACTACAACCCACATATTGTTCTAAAAGCCTTTACAAGTAACAACCCAATTGGTTAGTCACCCCTCACCTCAATTTGGTATGTTTTGTGATTTTCTTGAGAACCTTTTTCTTTGTAGATAGCAATACTATAATGAAATTGGAAAATACTATGTGTTATGAAACCTGCAATCCACATATTGTTGTAAAACCCTCTACACGTAACAACCCAATTGGGTAGTCAACCCCTTAGCTCAATTTGGTTAGTTTTATGTGTCCCCCACCTACAACTCCTCCTCATGCTTTCAACCCTTTAGATTTAAACATGCAAAATGAAACAACTGATAACACACATTGTGTTTTCCAATCTACAATTATTTTGTGCATTTTTTGTTTCAATCGTACGAAGAAATTGAAATCCAATTTATACTATAACTAACAGTTATATAATTTCAAGGTGAACTTCATTACATTCTTACTATCAATGAAACAAAAGGTTTTCAAGAAATTCCTACTATCAACATAATTTTACAAGTAGGGGATACATAAAAGTATCCAAATTCACCTGAGGTGTGACCAACCAATTGAGTTCTTATTGTGTAAGTAACCAAAATGTTTTTATTACATTCATACTATCTATGTGTAATTGCAAGTTGGAAAACACTAGTTGTTATGAAACCTACAAACTAAATACTATTTTAAAACCCTTTACAAGTAACAACCCAATTGGTTACTCACCCCTCAGGTGAATTTGGATAGTTTTATATATCCCCCACGGGAAACTCCACCCCGTGCTCTCAAACCTTTCGCTTTCAACATGAAGAATGAAAAAAATCAGAACACAAAGTGTTTTCCAACCTCCAATTATTTTGTGCAATGTCATATTTGAACAAATCTTCTCAAAAATAATACTTTATTACAATTTAGAACACAAGTCTTACTCATGTCAGTCCACTTCCAATTCCCACGGGTGCATAGAATTTAGTGAAAGGGATAGCTTCTCACGCAAGCCATTGGGCTGGCAAGTTTTATGGTCGAATTCCTGCCACGATGTTATGGCCAATAAAAGGTAGCAAAAAAGACCTGAAAGCACCAATATCTCCTTGCTTTCATCATCATAATGTTTCCTCCCATTTTCCAAATTCATCACTTTTATCCCCCATCTTGGGAGGCCCTACACTACACTATCTCATCATGTGGTGTATGTTTTTTGTATATTTTAATATATTTTTGTATGTTATGATGCCTCTAACATGCGTTCTTCTAGGGAGAAAAGTCGTGGATCTCCCTAAAAAACTGCATGGCTTACACATGATAACATATTTCCCTTTTTTAGGGATAATACATGATTGATTATGTTATCATGTCCAAGACATACATTCTTTCAAGGATAATAGCTTGATTTTACTATATTTTGTAGGGAGATTAACTTCTCCCCATTGGACGAGGCTATTCTCCCTACAAAAATGCATGTCAGATGCATCATAATTGTTATAATATTTTAAAAACCATAATTTAGAATGCACAAAAATCCCAAAACGTCACCACTTTCAGCATTCACATTTTGGAGGTTGTTTGGTACCTCGAAAGGGAGTTGCAGGTGTTTGAAGGCCAAAGCAAAATAGTCATTCTCCCTACCAAAACACATGTGATAAGCATAGTAGTTAGTTATCAGGTATGTATATCTTCCAGAAATATATGCCATTTTCCATTCTTTCTAGGGAATTTGAATAATTTAACATATATTTGTTGCAAAAATGGGTATTCATTGATAGGTTTCCAAGGGTTTACCTTGCAAAAATGGGTTTTCATTTGATATACAGAGTTGATTATGTGCTTTTCTGTGGAGGGTTTTTTAATTTTACAATTTTAATGTTTAGTCCAAAACTATCATAAATGAGGAAAACTATCCAAATTGAGCTCATGGGTGACTAACCAATTCGGTCATTACGTGTTCAACTATGAATGTCCCCACACAGATATAAGGTTTGAAAACACACTATTATTTTTCAACTGCACTTAATGACATAAACCAAGCTTCAAGGTAGATAGTTAAACCAGCACAACCTGTGTGATATAAAAAAATCCATTCTTCATAACACACTATGTTTTCCAACCTTCACATCACAACGTACCCAAGATCTTGTGGTTTTTAAGACCGTATATGTAGGTGTGCATTACAAATAGAAAGAACACCAATTTCTTTCCATTATTGGCAATAATGAATAAAATTGTTGACAATGGTGAATGTTTTGTAGTGCACATTGGGAAACACAATGTGTTTTGAATCCTACCTTTACTTATACCCAAGCTTTGTCATGAAATGCAGATATAAAAATGTATCTAGATGGGGTTCTATTTTATCAAATAACACATTTATCATTAAAGGAAAACTCTATTAAAGGTCAATACCTAGTGTACTTCATAGTACACACTTCACAGTGCAAGGAGAGCATGACAAAAGAGTCTATATAGTTTACAACACATTGTGTTTCTAAATCTTCAAAATGGGAAACAAGGAATACTCATATTTGTAAAGGGGCTTCTACATTGAAAAACACATTGTGTTTACAAAAATTTTGCATTGTTTTTATAGAACAACAATACAAATATATGTGATCTAATTACCAAGGATCCAAAGGTTCCTATTCTATTTTGGGAGATAAATCATATTGATGTAGTGTTGGATAAATCATCCTAAAATTTTAACACAAATCAATTATGAGGAGGATAAGATGCAATATCATCATTCACTGTTTCTTTGAGCATTTTCAATGTAACACTCACAATTCAAGGAGGAAACCTCCTTCACACAAAATTTTGGGATATAATAGGCACACATTAATGTAACATAATTTATTTATTTAAATTAAACTACAAATTGTTTGCATTCCCCACAGTAAGCATCTCATCTATAAATATATCAGAACTTCTAAATGTAAAATAAATTAAATAAATTTGTGTGTCTAATACACTTGCAATTCAAGCTATGACAACTAGAATCACTTGTATTTTGTGTAGAAGCTTCACGTCTCTTGAAGTACCCTTCTCAATCCACCTGCCCTTGTTTTATTCAATTTGTTTCCTCACCTATATCAACCACCTGAAAGGAAGAAAAGTGTTAGTGATAGATTAAATTAGAAAATTAAAGACATTTGGTGCTATAAAGAATTCATTTTATTCCAAATTTCATCAATATTGGATTATATGTTGTTGAAACAATGAGAAAAGGGGTTTGTTGGATTGAAATACATCAAAGTGATGTATGATGATCCTATTTCTATCTTTTGTGATAATACAAGTGCAAATAACATTTCAAAGAATCCAATGATGCACTCAAGGAAAAAGCATATATCTATCAGGTATCACTTCTTGAGAGAGAAGGTTGTGGAGAATGAAGTAAAACTTGGGTATGTACCTATGAAGGATCAAATTGTTGATATATTTATGAAGGCTCTTCCTAAAGATACTTTTGAGTAGCTCCGGGAGAAGTTAGAGGTGATTTTCCCTCCCTTCTTGAACTAGATGCATATAGAGATGCATCAGTTCAGTGGGTCTATGGATCTATATTTCTTCTTGACTGATGTTTTGGTGGCTACCTCTCAGGGGGAGCAGGTAGTGTCATGTGTTGTCATTGAAAGAATATTTTTTGTTTAATGTCAAAGGGGAAATCAATGTAAAACATCTTTTTCCCTTGCCATTCATGTCAAAGGGGGAGATGAGGAAGATGTGAAAAATATTATCTACTGAGATGAGGAAGATGTGAAAGAGGTTATCCTCTAAGGGGGAGAAACAAAAAGAAAAATCATGAGAAGTGTGTTCAAAGCTAGAGTGTTGTCTTTGATGGTTTTCACATCATGTGTTTCCATCAATGAAAAAGGGGGAGATTGTTGCAAGTATGAAAGAAGTTGTTGCAAGAATGAAGGTGTTGTCATTGATGTCAACTAGTTAACTAGTTATCAACTGGTTGCTATTGTCATTAATGTCATGGATTAAATTTATTGGCTGTATATGTCGAGGAAATTAAGAAAATTGTAAAAGAAAAGGTTGCAGGTATTCAATGGTTGCTTCGGGATTTGCTCCTATGTTTATGTGGTTCAGATATGTTGATCATGGTTGTTGGAAGCTGCTATATCCAAATTTTTGGCTTTTAATTCATTGTACAGTGCGAGTTATGTTCACCAATTGTGAACTGTTGTTTTTAGGGTTTTTGGTCGAGGTCTGAGAGAAATGTTGTTGGTCTAGATTTATTTTTGTTTAAGTCTTATGATTTGTGGTTACAGAGATAAGTTGTTATGATCGTGTTGAAGATAATTTTGTTGTCTGGAAAGATTAGATCATGTTAAGGGATGTGTGTGCTTAATTGTTCTATGTGTTTTACACTGGTTTGGTCGACCTTGTGTTAAACAATACTTTCTAAGTTCATGAAATGTGTTGGGACTTATTTGGGTCCTCTCTTAGCGTGTGTTTGAGTCACCCTCATTCTAATTCAACCCTAGAATTTTTTGGTGCCAACCTAATTTTAATTTAATGTTTGATCATCAACTTTGGATATGTTTCAAAGTTGAAGATGGTATATATATAGGATGAGATATTGGTGAAAAGTGTACAAAGAGTGGTGTGAAGAAATAGAGTAGATTGATGTGAAACATATGTGAATAAGTCTGTATGTGATGCATGTTGAATACCCAATATACTGAGAGGGGGGGTGAATTAATATCTTCTTAAACTTATTGAAAAAACACCATCCAATTACTCCAATGCATATAACAGTAAAAATAAGAAAGAGCATTAATAGAGCATAAGAACACATAACACATGAACACCAAGATTTTTACGTGGAAAACCCAAAATGGGAAAAACCACGGTGAGGATTAGCTCACAATATAGTATAACTAGTTATAAGATATTACAAAGGGTGGCTCACTGCCAGGACTCACAGTCCAAAATGGGAGGCTCACTGCCTGCAAAAGATACAATAAGAAAATGGCTTACAACTAGAATATGAACTAATAAAGTTACACCTAACAAGTGTTGATTCAGTTCCTTTGATGCTTAGTAAACTGACTTAACACGCTTCATCATTTTTGCATGATTGTCTTCTTCTCTTTGCACTTCATACCTCTAATTCTCCAAAAATCACAAAACTATCCAATATATATACCTGACATATCTGCAAGCATCAATTAGATCAACCTAATTAGATGCAACCCTTATTCACCAAAAAGATAACTGTCGGCTTCAAGCATGTACAAAATCTTTCCAAAAAAAATTCAAGCATGTAGCACACTACAACATGTCAACATGGACCAAAGATAGGTCACAATTATATCCGCAATACAAACATTAATCCATTACAGCATCAACTATACATTAGGTCAGCCAGAGATAGACCTAATAGCAAAATGTAACAACAAAGTAATGCCAACTTGTCGTACAAGCACCTGTGCACATGAGATTTTGAACATACAAGCTTCCAACATCCATAAACCATTTCCCAAAACCACAAGCAAATATATTCATCAGCAGAGGATTGTGGACCAAAATACCGAAGCATAGTAAGTTCTACATACTGGTTCGGATACCGGTTCAGAATACCAAATCAAGCTAGAACTTAAACTTGCAGTTGCAACTCATATAACATGGTGACATCAATGACAACACAAAAGTTGTATAATAAGATGTTGTTCATTCTTCCAACAATGTAAGTGTGGTAGATCAGTGTGGAATCTAAATGTTGATTTTTTGGTAGTGAGCTGAAGGTGTACTCTATCATTCATGCATGGTTGCAAGTGGTTGAGTGAATCATTGTGAAAATATTTGTTGCATTAAGATTTTCTTCTTTGTGTAACATATCTCTTCTATCTTCTTTGTATCTATGTGGCAGTGAGCCCTCTGGGTGGTTAACCCTTGTTGGATAGTGAGCTCTGATCCAGACAGTGAGTCCTTGTTGTTTTCACAGTGAGCCTTTGTAATTGGTTTTGATATTCTCTATATTGTGAGCTAATCCTTGCCGTGGTTTTTCCCTCTTTGGGTTTTCCACGTAAATCTGGTGTTATTGTGTATGTGTACATTGCATTTCAATTTTTTCCTTTTCACTTAATGTTTAATCATTTTAGCAAAGTAAAGGATTTGTGATTGATCTAAGTTCTGGTGGATGTTTTAAGATTAAATTTGCTACAACTAATTCACCCCCCCTCTCAGTTGTCTTGTTCAACAGATCTTCTTCTTGATATCATTCAAATTCTCCAATAGTTGTGGTTGGAGCAACTCACAAATATCATATCCAGTCCTTTTCTCAATCATCTTTAAAGCTATGTCAATTTTGGTGGCAAAAACAACATTATCACCAAAAATCAAGTGTGCAATAATGATACTTGCATATTGACCTGCTATATTATTGATTTCAGTACCTGTATTCTTTATCAATCCTTTTCCTTTGTTAGGTTTGCATACTGGAGTAGGTTTGGAGGAAGATAAACTAGTAATTTCTCTAATTGATTCTTTGGATATCACATAAGAATCATCAAGACACATAGACTAATCATGAAACCTACTACGTGCCAATCTAATGCATTTCACTTCATTGCTAAAGTTAGGAAATTGATGCCACACATCTAATTTCATCTCCATCAACATGTTGTGTTCCAGTTTCAAGGTATAGCCTTCTCCAATTAACTCTTCAAACCACAATATGTATGTTTTTTCATAAGTAGGTTCTTCCAACTTCTTATGACTGTATATCCTAATGTCTTCAGTCAGAATGACGCCAAGAGGAACTTCCAAAAATGCACCTAGAGGGTCAAGTTCTAGGGTTTCAACAGAATACTTCTTAAACTATGGTTCTGGTCTTTTTGAATTATCTATGACTCGAGGTGTGTCCATTACATTCAAATGAATAATTCACAAAGAACAATGTATAACAATAGTTACTTACCTTTTTCCTACACTCAAAAGCCAAACACCAAAATTTTGCAGTATGGAAGAGCTTCAGATTCTTCAAGCTTGCTCCACACTCTACTTTTCTTTCACAAATGCCTTACATCAAATGATTTTTTTTCTTAATACACTTAAATTTATTTCTTCAATCCCATTTGTGTCAGTAATAAATGCTTTAGATCGCAAGTAGATGTCCTCAGAATTTGTGTGTATTTCTATCTTTTCAAGCTCTGCAATATTCCTTCTTCGCACATGTCCTCTTAAAATTCCTTTCCCGTGAGATCTTGAATTCATCATCTTCAATAAATGCATTTGTGTTATACCATGACACCAAATACTGGTAGGGGGATATTAAATTTTTTGATATTGCTCCCCCTAAGCCACTGCCTAGGTTTAATTTTTGATGGGATTATCTGCACCGGAGGATGGCATAGATGAAATTGAAACTTTTGATCCTTCTTGCTTCTTAGATTCTCCTTCCTTCTTCCAGATCTTTTCCATTTCCTTCTTAACTTCTTTCGGATCAACTTTAGTGATTGGTTCATATCTCTTTCTGGATGGTCCTTTTTCACATTTATGCTTCTGCAGACTTTGGCAAAGTGTCCTACTTTGCAACAAATATAAAAAATAATATTATTCCATCTAAATTGTCCTTTATTCAATCTAGATCTGCACTGGTTATCC
Source organism: Sequoia sempervirens (assembly GCA_007258455.2). NCBI lineage: Eukaryota > Viridiplantae > Streptophyta > Pinopsida > Cupressales > Cupressaceae > Sequoia > Sequoia sempervirens. The sequence continues at coordinate 226 of VDFB02074853.1, read as the reverse complement.
TTGTGTCCAAATAAATTGTAGTGATAACAATAACCTTTGAAGGGATAGATCATTTTTTTCAACATCTAACTTCTGCATCCTATAGCTTTATGTCCAATTCTTTTACATTTAAAACATTGTTCGATAAATGATAAAGCATTTTGACTCATTCTATCATTCTATTTTATTTTGTTTCTACAATCTTTTTCCCTATGTCCAAATCTATTGTAGGAATAACAGATACCAT
>VDFB02074852.1:0-10426 GCA_007258455.2 Sequoia sempervirens | reverse complement strand
TCTCAAGAGTGGATACCATCATATTAGAATTAAGGATGGTGATGAGTGGAAGACATCTTTTAAGACAAATGATGGGTTATATGAGTGGAAAGTGATGCCATTTGGCCTCTCAAATTCCCCTAGCACATTCATGAGACTCATGAATGAAGTGCTTAAGGATTTCACAGGGATATTTGTGGTAGTGTATCTTGATGACATACTCATCTTTAGCAAGACGGTAGAAGAACACTTGAAGCATGTGGAGATGGTTCTTAAAAGGTTGCAAGAGGAGAAGTTGGCAATCAATCTTGAGAAATGTGAGTTCTTCAAGCAAGAGCTTGTCCACCTGGGTTTTGTAGTGTCCAAAGGCTCATTAAAGATGGATCCAAGCAAGGTGGAAGCCATCCTAAACTGGCCTACACCAACCACAGTAACAGAGGTAAGGAGTTTTCATGGATTGGCCCAATTTTATAGAAATTTCATAAGGAACTTTAGTGGTATATGTGCACCAGTCCTAGATACAATCAAGGGTGGTATAAAAACTAAGTTTGTGTGGACTCAAGAGGCTGAGAAAGGGTTTGAAAAATTGAAACAAGAAGTGGCAACTCAACCAGTTCTCTTATTACCTAGCTTTGATAAGTTGTTCACTGTTGAATGTGATGCAAGTGGAGTGGCAGTAGGAGGGGTGCTAAGTCAAGAGGGCAAGCCTATAGCCTTCTTTAGTGAGAAGCTCAATGAAGCTAAGAAGAAATATTCAACCTATGACCTGGAACTTTATGCTTTGGTTCAGTCACTTAGGAAATGGAGGCATTACCTTCTACCCAAGGAGTTTGTGGTTTTTACTGATAATCAGGCACTTAGCTTTATCAACACTCAAGAGAAGTTAAGTAATAGGCATTTGAAATGGATGGAATACATCCAAGCTTTTACTTTTACCATCAAGCACAAGAAAGGACAAATGAACAAGGTGGCAAATGCATTAAGCAGAAGGTTGTTGATAGTGCAAGAGATACAGCTCAAGAGCATTGGCATAGAGAGTTTCAAGGATCTATATGGGGAAGATGAAGACTTTTCAGAGGCCTATAATGTATGTTCTAACTTTGAGAACCATTTCCATAGTCAATACTCAGAGTATACTTTGCAAAGTGGGTTATTGTTTAAGGGAAATCAGTTATGTGTTCCAAGAGGTTCAATGAGGGAAAATTTGATTCAGGAAAAGCATAATGGCAGTCTTAGTGGGCATTTTGGCATAAATAATACTTTAGAGCTAGTGCAAAGATTCTATTATGGCCTAAGTTGGAAAGAGATGTTAGAAAGTATGTGGAACAATGTGTTCTGTGTATGAAAGCTAAGGGAGGAGCTAGCAATGCCGGTTTATATCAACCCCTCGCCCATTCCTATTAGACCATGGGAGTGTGTGAGCATGGATTTTCGTGCCGGCTTCCCGCCACCTGACCGGTTTTAAAGGTTTATGTTGTGGTTGACAGATTTAGTAAGATGGTTATTGTATTCCCTACAAAACTACTCATGATGCAAGCTACATAGCTCATCTTTTCTTCAAGGAAGTTGTAAGGATCCATGGACTACCTTTAAGTATTATTTTAGACAGGGATGTGAAGTTCATGAGTCATTTTTGGAAGACTCTATGGAGTAGATTGGGTACCAACCATCTTTTGGGTCAGCTTACCATCCTCAGACCGATGGTCAAACAAAGGTGGTTAACAGAGTGTTAGGTAATCTTTTAAGGTGTCTAACCAAGGAGTATGGACATACATGGGATATGGTTATCTCCCAAGCTGAGTATGCTTACAATGATAGTGTGAATAGAACTACAGGGAAGAGTCCTTTTGAAGTTGTGTATGGAATGCACCCAAGAGGAATTTGTGAGCTCAGAGACCTTGGATCTATGGAGAATAGAAGTGGACATGCAGAAGACTTCAGTCAGACCATGAAGGAGATTCAGGAGCAGGTCAAGAGGACAGTCTCTAAGGCTACACAAAAAGTGAAGGAGAAGGTAGATATGTCAAGGAAAGATGTGCAATTTCAAGTAGGGGACTATGTTATGGTCCACCTTAACAAATCAAGGTTGCAGAAGGGAATGTCAACCAAGTTGCAGATGAAGAGAGTGGGTCCCTACAAGATATTGGCCAAGTATGGGCAGAATGCATACAAGGTGGAGTTACCTATCGATCTAGGAATCTCACTAGTGTTCATTGTTGCTGATTTGATCAAGTGTAAGGGGACAGTCAAGGATTTGGATCAGGACAGTAAGGAGATCTTCAAGGACATCGGCAACATGTCTATACCTACTCCGACCAAACCTCAGGCAGAGAAGATCTTAGAGTCGAGGGTGAAGAAGGCCACAAGACACAAAGTGTACATGGAACACCTCATCAAGTGGAAGGACAAGCATGAATCTGAGGCTACTTGGGTGGATGAAGCTGAGTTCAAGAAGTAGGGCATTGATGAATCACTACTCTCTCCCCCCACTACTTAGTGTTTGGGCTGAGAGGGGGAGAATGGTGCAGGAGCACCTGGGAAAATACTAGGTTTCCTAGAAGTTTTGTATGAAGTTCTATTTTGGTTGTGTTGTTTTTAGGTCATGTTCACCATTTTGTTAGCATTTGGTGGAGAAGGAATAAAACTTGATCTGTTATGATCAATGGATTGGGAGGTGGAAAGAATGGATGGGTTTTGAAGCTCTAACTTGTCTAGGTTGCCAACCTTGTCAAAGGTTAGAAAACACAATGGGTTTTATAATTTGCATCATTAGGTCATCTGTGGGTGCGACAAGAAGAACTTAATTGTTTTGGGGGCCTATTTAAGACATGGCTCGACCATGAAATAGGGTTGGAGGCATTACTGTTGGAGTGACATTTTGAGAAGTTGAAGGAAACAGCGTTCTGAGAGACAGTTTTCTGAGTTTTGCATTCAAATTGTGCTTTAATGGAATAAATTTACTGTTATTTTGTTTGTAGGATGTAGTAGTGTTAATATTGTACAAGCTTGGTGTTCCATCCATTTTTCTTTGTAGATTGTTTTCATCTTTTATTTGTAAATAGTTTGTTTTTTGTTTTTTTCTAGCCTGAATTAGGCAGTTTTGAGAGAATGGAGTCCTAGAGCACTTCCCCACCGTACAAATTGTACGGCCTTTTGGGAATAGTGTCTAGGATCCCTTAGTGTAAATATGATAGATTTTAGGGCTTGTGGGAGTTTAGGAGATGCTAGCAAATTCATGCCCTAGGCGAGCCAGGTAGGGTCCGGCTAGGGAAGACAACGAGAAAAAGACTCATTTCTTGCAGGGGTATTAAGATTTTGGAGAAATTCTTTTTGGTGAATTTTGTTGAGGGTCTTGGCAATGCTTGGTAGTCAGGAGGAGGTTCTATCACATCGTTTGGAGGGAGAACTTTTTGACAGTCTGAAATCACCCTGGGAAAGCTTACAAACCCTAGCTTTTGGGTCAATTTTGTGTGTGGACAGTGTACGGGCTGTACAGGTTTAAAACCCTAAAAATCTTTAAGGTGTAGGCATGAGAAACACAAACCCAAAACAAAGAACCTAGGTCTTTTGGTGGGTTTAGGAGAAAATTTCCATTTACTCGGGTAAGAGGCCTAATTGGGGCTCTAGGCTTGTAGCCTTTTCAAACCCTAGGAAGGGATTTTGTGAAAGCGATGGTTAGTTGGAGTTTTGTGATGGAACCAGAACCCTAGATTGATCACCTTGAAGCTATTACAACATCTACACACCCCTGCAAGCACCAAATTGAATGTTGAGAGGATTTGGCCTTTAGGGAAGAATAAGGGTCAATGGTGAGATAGTGGCAAGGCACCAAGGTTGGCTTGGTAGAAGGAAAGCATGTTGATAGTGGGGTTGGTCAATAGGAGCAGTGGCATCTAAACCTGAGGCAGGACCACTAAGACAAGGTTGAAGAGGCACCTAGGAGTTCTTAGGAGCAAGGACTCAGAGCATGGGGCAGTGAGTGCCTCATCCAACCCTAACCTATCACTAAAGAGTCAAAGGAATGAACCTATTCCACTGCGACCTGAAATATCAGCTCCCCACACAATTCTGAGAACTTTCCTTACTGTTGTGTATGGATTCAATGATCAAACAGAAAGAATGAAAATATTTGATATTAGGAAGCAGGTGTATGATGAGTTCAAAGACCAAACATATCTATTTTGGAAGCTTTCATCTTCCAGAATTGAAACAAGATGGGAAAAACTGACTGTTGGTCTGAGGAAATTTGAGCCTCATAGCCCTCTGAAATTTAAGGAAGCCATCAGAAGGACAGAGAAGTATATGTAGTTTGGTCTCCAGAGAAGGTTTGAGTTATGGTTACCATTAACATTTCGACCTCCAGTTTTGATGTGGCTACTTTACCCTTATAGGGCTACAGATGTTAATGAGGATGCAGAAACCCGCAAGTATGAGAGATGGCAAAGTTTCATAGGTTTCTACTACAAATTCAAAACTTCATTACAGGGCGATGCTACTCCTACTGATTTTAGAGAAACAACTAGAAAGCTTAATGCTGGAGGACCATCATTAGGATAAGTAGGGGGCAAATGATGAGCTCAAAATATGCTCATAATTTGAATATTATGATGTATTTTTAATACCCTTACTCTTATTGCTGATGGTTGTTTTAACTCTTTGATTAAAGGATTTTTATCTAAAATTGGGTAGTATCCTATAGCAACATATTCCTATATTCCTAGCTTTTAAAATTTTAACATCTCTATGTGTCTATATTAATTGCCTGGTTTGACCTCTCTAAATGATCATATAATGTGGCTGTGGTTTTTGGATAATGAAATGGATTTAATAATATGTGATTAATGAATGTGCATTTTCGCGTTTTTTCCATGCATGCTTTTCGCCGCCGCCATACCTGAAGTTGTTGAAGGAAGCGCGAAATTAAAGCCTGCCCTCGAAAAGAACATCACATTTTATTTCTGTTGTATTGTTCAACAAAGAATTCCCATCTTGGCCCATTAGTGAGCAAAAATCGGAATTATACCATGTTCCTTCCCAGTAGCAGGGAATGGCCAAATTCCTCTGACCAGCTGAATAGAGAGCCAGCAGCTCTGAGTCTTCTGCCTCTGTGACACGGTGTCCACTGCTCTCTTCTATTTGTTAGGTAGTTAGTTTCTTTTCTAATATAAATAAGTGTTCCTCATGCATGAGTGAGCAAAAAAGTGTGTTAAAGTTAGTATTATAATGAGAAACGGTGTTTTGTGTTAGTTTTCTTACAAGCAGAACAATCAATGTATATGATTCCAAGTTTATGAATAAAAGCTGATGAAGTTCTGAGTTCAATTCTTGCATAAACTGGTTGATGCTTGCTAAGGGGCCCCACTTACTGAGTATCTATAGTTAGTTATTTATCTCCGCTGATTTCATTATAAGTTAGATTTCATTCTTTTGAAGCTTCAAAGACAAACTTGTCTTGGTATTGTTCCTCGCTAAAGATTGGGATTCCATCCCCCGTGGTTTTGTCTCGCGAAAGATAAGGCTTCAGCCTCATAGCTTCGCTTCTAAGAATGTTTGTCATGATTTCTGTTTTCTTGATTAAGTTATGCTGCAGTTAAGAATACTCTTACATTACATTCTTGTTACAAGTAGAATTCCTTCCAAGCATTTATTTATAGTAAATTGTGGTTGAAACTGGTTCTTAGTGCACATACAATGCCACTCCATTTCAAGTATGTGTTCCCTAATTTGACAATGTAAATGAATGGCCATAAGAAGATGTTAGTCACTTGCTGAAATGTCCAATTCCCAGGTTAGGATTTGCCATGAATTTTATATCCTTTTGTGGAATCAAATCACAGCCCTCTAATCCTCACCATAGCCCCTCAACAATGGACAAAACAAGAAATCCAGAGGCAAGAATTTCCTATAGGCTCAAAGTGCAAATGAGGAGAATTAAGCCCTAGTGACCTATTTTAACCCTCGAAACCCTAAATTTTTACTTAGGAAACCTTCCTAGGTTAAAATTAGGACCTCCTGAAAACATCTCAACTAGCAATGACAAGCCTATAGGCTTAATTTTTTTCCCTCTACGCATTTGAACTAAAATGAAATAGTGTCGTGAGCTCGACCTCCAAAATTGAAAATTTTGGCTAACCTCTTGAGGGGCCAGCCCAAAGTCCTACCATCATTCCACTGATCATCAGGGCTCAATGGGGCATTTAAAATTTTTCAAATCTTGATCTTAACATCGAAATCTTTGAAACAAAGCAACCAATACTTTGTCTCAAAGAGGGACGAAATGTAGACATGCAAAATTGACCTAACACTTATCACACATCCTAAATGACATTTCCTCATCATCAGCATCATTATCACTGAATATCACTGCATTTCACATCAATCGCATCAAAAACCCTAATTTCCTTTATTAATTGAATAATAATACATTATTTAATTAATTCACTTTTTTCATCATTTTTGATTAATTAAATAAATTATATTTATTTAATAAAGTCCTAATCTAACTTTATTCCTCCCGATTAATTAAATAATGCCAATTATTTAATTATGTCGCTAATTCACTTTATTCCTCTAAGTCAATTAAATTATTAAAACATAATAAAATTTAACTATCACTTTCCCTTAAAATTGAATAAATAAATAAATTATTCAAAACATCATCTAAAAGATCAAATCAAACAAATTCAATTTTGTTTGCAAAAGTCAAAATTGATTTACATGTTCAACTCCAATAGATTAATTAATTAAATCAATTAATTAATTATCCTTGCCCACTTTAATGATTGAGCAAACTATGAACCACCAATTGCTCGATCTGATTGGATGACTGATCCATCTATTTCCTAACAAATCAATCTCTTCTTCAATCTATTTCCTCAATCCCACTGAACAATCAAATTGATTTCTTCAGTCTCACCAATTATGTAATCAAAATGCATTGATTATTCCCATCTAAATCCTCTCAACAATTTTGAACCGTTGATCAAGATATTCTACTACGTGATCTCAAGCATTCATTTCAAAACAAAAAATCTATATAACAACCATCTTTCTTCTCAAAGATGATCGGAGAATCAACATATTTTACACAACGAAGTAATGCCACAATCTTAATTGATATTTTGACAGATCTTTACATATATCTTCGATCAACACACATACATACTTCAAGCTTTCAAACGCACAATGGAGGCTTTGCATTGATACAAACAATCCAACATCTTCACGAACACACACACGAGATGGTAAAACTTACTTTGTTTTGAGTTCATTGTTATTGTTTTGCTTCAATTGCATTCTTGAATTCATTATTTCGTAGTTCATTTAGTGAGTAAAGGGCATGAATCTTGATTTTTGTTTTGAGTTAGATTAGGTTCAATTCAATTCATTTATCTTATTTCATCTTTTGTATTTCCCCCATACACAACTTTCATTCATAGAATTTAAATGAAGTTAGGATTATGTCCATTTTGCAGAATAACACACAAGACAACCCCCCTTGATCATGATTTTGATCCCTCCTAAATTGACATTTTATATATTTTAGTGCATATAACAATTTCAATGTAACAATTAATGACACTTTATAATTGAGTGTGATATCATTTACAATGAAATTTGAGCAAGTGATATTCACTTCCACAAAAGAAATATTCAATTTGAATAGCTAATCAACATATACAATAATCCTAATTGTCGAATTTTGCACTTAGAAAATTAAAGTTTTTTATTTTTAAAAGAAGAGACAAAATATGTGTTAAACAACACAATTTCTCAATCGCCTCGATGATGAAGCCTCAAGAATGAAAAGAGCTTTCTATCAGCTATTCACAATTGAATTTTTGACTTTCCATTTGAAATTACTTTCAAAATGAAAAAAACTTGCCTCACAAATACTTTGTTGAACCTTCAATTTGCAAAATTAACATTTATGTAAAATGCAAGGAAAATGGAAACAATAAGTACATTAGTTAATAATGCAACAAGGAGATAGCAAAGTCTGATTTAATGGGAACATGGAGGATTGCCCAATAAAAATGTGCCTATTGAGAGGGAGTCAATGGAGATTGGTGTGAAGCACTACCAAACCATGAATTGGAGCCGTTGGCGAGTATGAGGTCGATGGAGAGTAGGAGTTTTCTACTCATGCATGCAAATAAAAAAATGTTGCTCCCTCAAACACACCAAGCTTACAAATGTTAAAGAATAAGATTGTCTAAAAAAGTTACAAGATGTTTCTAAAAGAACTAGAATCTTCTAGAAGGGCTAGAATCATCTAGAAGCTAGAAGCAACTAGAAGTTATTCAAGGAAAAGAACATTCTAGTTTTAGAGTTCTCTAAAATTTTAGAAGTTTCTAGATCTTAGAGACACCCACTATAAATATGAGACTATCGTTTGTGAACAACGCTACTACTGAGGTAAGTTGTTGGATTGTATGTAAACAAGTTAGATCAATATAATTTCTTTCAGCCATTTCACAACTGCTTTTTGCTCTATTTTCCCCTAATGACAACAATACACAGTGAGAAGAAGGGCTAAGAGAGATCTATGGATTGTTAGAAGAGTACAAGTCTCGCAATTCTGATCAATCCCGTACTTGGTAGAAATTGGAGTGGTACAACCAATTTCCTGATTTCAACAAATATTTGGCCTTCATACCCATAGATCAACCTCTTTTATGCCCACATCACACAGATCATGCCTCAGGTCATGCTGCTTTATTTCTCCACACCTTATACGTGACTTCACACCCTTCTCAAAGAACACATCTTCGCCCAGGTCTGTAACACATTTAAACTTGTAGCAAAACAAATGCATGTAATGTTGATGCCTCATGGGCTTATAAATTTGAGCTTCCACAATGCTTATGGAATGCATGGAGGATGAAATGGATGCCGCCTGAGAACCTACAGAGGTCGCGACTCATGAAAAAAACACTTCTTTAATAACGAATCAACCAGGAATGGTTGTACAGAGGTCGCGGCTTGCAATTTTTTTTACAGACCCAAATAATGGCAGATAACAATGTAATGAGATTTACCTTGTGTGGCCTTTATAAACCCTTCAATCACAAAGAAATACTATGAAATACAACAAACCAAATATTGTAAGGAATTATGTTTTTCAAAATAACTCACAGGAACCAGGTACCAACTATAGAACTGCTTTGATACCATGTTAGTATTGCCAAGATCTTTGCTTGAATGCTGGTATCATTGAGACATGGAAGTCAAGCAATCAACACACTCAATCTTTGAGATTGAAAAAGAACAATGTAATACAAAAGCTTAATGAAGCAAAAAAATGGAATAGAATAGCATTGAATGGAATGATCTTCTTAATGAGGAAGATTGTACATACAGGAAAATCAATTTGAGTCACTATAGGAGTGCTCAAATCAAGGTGGCAATAATGTTCCACCAAGTGGCAAATAAGAAGTGCCAATTAACTCTCCAAATGACACATCGCCACCTATGATGGATTAATACATAGAGTAGGTTATTAAAACAATTAAATAACAATTCTACTCCAAAAAAACAAGTGTGAGAGGGGAAAATACTTTCCTTTCTAGTATTGCAATAATAAAATTTGTTGGCTAGTTAATAGTTGATATATGTCATACCAAGTCAAGTAATACTAATTTTTGGGTAGCTAATAGCTGAGTTATGGCATACCAAGCTAGATAATAGTATTTTTTTGGCTAGATGAGTAATGACACACGAAGCCTTATAATAGTTTTTTGCAATCCATATGTATCACACTCATGTAGTAGCGAGTACCTACCTTTGTAGTATAGTACTAAAATTATTTGTTGTGTAGTAGATAGATGAGTCATGACAATAATTTAAAGGTAGGTTAGATAGAGTTTGCAAATATTTGTTAAGATGAATGCATGATGATTTTAGTAGGTTGATGAATATTATAGTTGTTTTGGTTGACCTTGACCCCAAGTTTGATTCATACTAGACACAACTATGACTATCATAGTGTGGGAAATGTTATATTTTGATCCACATATATTCTCTACATTTAAGGAATTGCTAAATTTAATGTGAAAGCCAAGAAACGACATGCAACATCCATTGGAATAGGTGTAACCTAGGAGGATCATTTTAATCAAAATTTTACATTTCCTATCCTATAAATGCATACATTATATTAAATAGACATTAGTCATTATTGTACCATATCAAATTAAATTACCACTAATAAATATGCATTTTTAATGTAAAACCATATAATTCTTTTTATTTTTTACAAAATAATATCTTTTAAAGCCATAAAATTTCCATAATCCATAAAATTAACTTGAATTTTTTTACATTAGACTATGTAAACTTTATACAAGTCATCAACATTTGGGATCATGTGTTTCATGATCCATCATAATGATAAAATAGAAAAATAATAGACATTAGATTTCCACAGTCCATATCTATAAGAGTT